>CM018043.1:24610748-24760748 GCA_008638375.1 Nyssa sinensis
TGATTGAAAAATTAATAATTGCCCCTAAATTGGATAGGTTTCTTAATATATATATTTATATAAAATATATCTCTTTAATATGTTCATAGGTTAATGAAGTATTATCCATCAAGAAAAAATATGTTAACAAAGTATTACATCTCAACTACTTCAAGTCGGCTATAGGAATTATTTTCACCATTCAGCTAAGTCACGGGCAATCATATTGTTTTTCACCAACCCATAATCATTTTGGCTTATTCTTGATCTGCTAGTGCCTTCAACTTGATTAATTACTTCACGTTTCCCATGCACTAATAGGTTTTTATTGCTCAACTAGAAAGCATCCTAGATAAATTTCCCTCACCATGTCCTCAATTAGTACCATGTCTAGCTTCTCATAAATGCATTCATTTCTCACTCATTTTATTCTAAGACACTAGTCCATCTTAGCATGATTTTTGGAATTTGTCATACGTTCATGTCACCATCCAAGCTGAGTTAGGACGGCATGAGAACATCCCAATACTCATTTTTACCTAATGATAAATAAATTTTTCAATCACCACTCTAATCACTTTGTTATAGTGCAACCAGATTAACAATGATTCAGAATAGACCTGTACTGCTACACTGACCCCAGAATCACAGTGCTGTATCACTCTGATCATACGATTCTCATCAGATGAAACACGCCTATAACATTCCTGCGTCATTTATCCTGTTCAAGTAAGGCTATATATTCTTGCATCGGTTACCAATGACCTTATAATCTGCTTAAATAGTTTTCACATAAACTAAAAAAAGTATAAAATACTCCACTCCTCCAGTTTCATGAGCAAAAATCCACTTTAGCTCCCCTGTTGGGTTAATGAATCCAAGATAACAGAAGTTATTACACCTATATATACCGACCATCAATTTTTACTATTCCTTCATTTATACTCTTTTATGGACAACTAAAAATCAAAGAAAAGGAACCTTTTTCTCCCTGTTTATTTTATCATCAATTCAAACAAATCTTTTGTCACATAAGCCAATTCATTAGGAGGAAACGTTCCCTCATCCTAGTTTTTTCCACATGTAAATTCTTTATCGAATTGTGCACCAAAATAAGAAGACTATGAAACTAGGACAGACAAATAGGTGAGAAGGTGTATTGTTTGCAAAAGCATCCCTGTAATAAGATATTAAGGCAAGTTAAATGAATGATTAATAATATATTGATAAGCACTGAATTCATTATATAATCCAGGAATATGACAACCTAACCAAGACAAAACAAACAAAAGTATGCTCAATGTCAAGAAAACTTCAGCTGATATAGTGGAATGTAACAATTAATATAGATAAGAAGCTTCATGTTACAACTGATTATTTGTTAGGAACTTACACAATCATTTGGGAAAAAAATTGATGACAATAATGCTTTTTTGACATTTTTCTGTATGCCTTAAAAAAAGCTCCACAATAATAAACCACATTTCCAATTGCTAGCCTGACAAGATCTAAAGGGAAAACAAACTTCAGTAAGAAGTATGCTTACCCAGAGACTCCAGCCGATGCATTCAGCAAAATTCTTGTCCCGAGAAGTAATGTACAAAGAAACATGAAGTTTCCAAAGAAGATGTCCATCAACATCTAAATTGACAATAGTAAACCCATTTCATCAAAAATAATACAAAACGCAAACCCATCAGGATTAAAACAATAACAAGTATCTAACGCTCAAAACAAAAGCATGCAAACCTTTCTGCAGCTCCAAGCTATTGATGTGAAGCTCATGGAAAAACTCCATTCCCCTTCACTTCTACTAAAGACCAGTATTCTATCTTAGATAGCTAAGGCCATCTTCTAACTGCATATAAAATTATCTAAATTATTGAATAGGCTTAACATTTTAACAATAGTAACTTGATCAAATGGATACAAGCATCCAAAAGAAGAGAGCCAAGAGTTGACATCCACAATACACCCTGTAAAAGAAATGACCACACCGGTTTTAAAGTTAGACTACTGCACAAACAAATAACTATAACAGAGGTTTATAACAAAATTCATGTGAATTACAAAAGTGAATTTACAATGTCTAATGTGGCGAACCCCAGATGAGAAGTATAGATTGATCTTGAGATAGCTGTGAAAACTATTATATTACTTCTTGAGCATTGCTGGTTCAAATCAAAAATGCCGAGTCCCAAAAATCCATAATCATTATGAGTTATGGAACCAAATAATAGGGAAACTGATCAATTTGACCTAGCATCTTCCACATAGAGAGAAAAAGTATATTAAGCAAATTCTTTTACCTTAAAATTCGTTGTTTTCCGAGTGAGCATATTGTAAAACAAATGTCTATATGCTTTTGGCTTGTGCAGAATCAAATCAATTAGAAGAATCTACAGCAAAAGACAAAAAAAAAAAATTAAAAGCGTGAAGAGAAGCCAATCAATAAATTAAGGAGCACATGAAGTATGAATTCATACTAAGTTGCCACAAACATTTTTTTTTGTTTTACCAAGATCTCACATTCGATGTACTCGTCTGCAACAGCTTTACAATTCTCCTATCAAAGAAATACTTTCTGGTAAGATGAATGCGAATAAATTCAGAATATAAGAGAAACGAAAACAGAAATGAAAAGCTTACACATTTCATTAGACGGATGTTTCCTGGAGAATATTGCACATATAGTTTTTTAATTTGACATCCACACTGGATGCATCGGAAATCCATCTCATTCACTCTTGGTCTCAGTTTCTCTCTTGCTAATATATTGCCAGAAAGCCAAATGATGCTCCCGCAGCTATTTGAAGACAAAAACTCTAGAAAAGACAACTTATATTCCTCTCTCTTTCTTGTACCTATCTTCTCATCAAATTCCTAATAGGAAACTCTCCAATCGAAGCAATCAACAGCTCTATAAATTTCAGATTAGTTTATCAATACAACCTCCAGGAGAAAATTCCTAAAATGATACTTAAAGCAATTTTCTCCATCACGTCCTGGAAACCAAAGCTGTTTATGCAACGCCGAGGAACCGTCTGATGAACTAACGTCGCAACCGCATGAATCTTTCGGTTCACTGGGCTTCAGTGGTGTCACTGTCGCGCTTTTCGCAACAGCCTTTCTCACTAATAGAATCTATATCGTCTACATCATAACATAAATCAAATTACATGAACACAATGCAAAATCAATTTATAAAACAAAACATTTGTATAAAAAGCTAATAGAATTAGAGGAAATGACTCGGAAGTTTGACAGCAATGCTTTATCAATATCCATATCGTATGAGTGTATTAAAATAAAAACAAGGGATGTCCTTCCAGCTTCGAAGTCGAGCCCTTGTTGCCTTCCAAATCCTAAAATCCACTTCTCAATATTTAAGGGCATCTCCAGTGGTGACCCAAACCCATATCAAATTTAAATTTGAGTTCAGAATCCACAAAAATCACACTCCAACCCTAGACTCAAACCCATACCAAATCAAGTTTTACTCAAATCCAAACCCAAATCAGCGCATTACTGTTCATAACATCAAATTTTTAACGGCTATTTTTTTTCCCTACCTAGTCTCAATTCAAATGGAAAATGAAAGGAAACGGCAAGGAAAAGAAATGGAAAGGAAAACATACCTGGCGATTGGCTACTGCGGTCGGCAGTCGACAGTCGGCAGTCGGCGGTCGACAATGGACAACGGCGATCGCGATCAATGAGAAACCATTGTAAGCTCAAACCCTTAAACCGTACTGTAAATAGAAACCCTAGTGTGATGTCGGCTGAGAAAGAGGGAGGGAAAGATGGAGTGTGGGTCGTTCGCAGTGGATTGATACGAAACAAAGACTTGTATTCTTATTTTTGGTGTTGTTGGATTGACATGAAAGATAGAACAGGCTTACCTCCGTTTGCAGTGGGAAACGCTTGCGGCCATGGGTTCAATAGGGGTTGTGAGAATTTTGGGTTTGCGGCCATGGGTTCAATAGGGGTGTGAGAATTTTGGGTTTGCGGCCATGGGTTTTTTTAGGGGTTGTTTTCTTCTTAGCTCAATTTTTTTTCAAATGTAATGTTATTTTATTTTTAATATTTTTTTAATTAATGTGATTTTTTTTTAATGTAATGTTATTTTATTTTTAATATTATTTTTAATTAATGTAATATTTTTTTAATGTAATATTATTTTATTTTCAATATTTCTTTTAATTAATATAAAAAAAATTTTAATGCAATGTTATTTTATTTTTAATGTTTCTTTTAATTAAAGTGATATTTTTTTTAATGTAATGTTATTTTATTTTCAATGTTTCTTTTAATTAATATAATTTTTTTAATGTAATATTATTTTATTTTTAATGTTACTTTTTATTAATATAATATTTGAAGAAAATGGTGGGAAATTAAAATAATAGAAAAAAAATTGGTGAAAAAATTTGAGACTGAAAGAGGTTTGAAAGGAAAAAGAAAAGGGAAAATGATTTTTCAGGAGAAATGACATAAAGTAGTTTTTGGGATAAGGTGAAAATTTTTAAAAAAGATTTTAGTAAAAACTTAAGTGATCATTAGACAACATCAAACTTAAATTCTTAAAATTTAAGTTTAAGTTTGAGTAACCATTCGACATGGTCTAAGCTAATCAATGTTCTCAGAACCGGACCGTTCATCGAACCGGCAAAATGATCGGGTTACGGGTTACGGGTTACCGGTTCAACCGCCGGGTCAACCGGAATCAAACCGTGATGTCATAATTATGTAATTAATAAATTTAATAATTAATATTATTAATATTTTAAATTTAAAAAATTATATAAAAATTATATAAAAAAAATTATAAAATATGAATTTTCTTAATATGTAAAACTTCAAGAAAAAAATGAAAAAAGTATAATAGACATATTTTATTACAATATTGAAAGTTAAAACTTCATTGTTATTCTTCCATAATCGCAAAGACCATAACAAAAATCAATTTAATATCCAATCCAAGTATAATCCAATAATTTAGTCTTCAACTACATGAAAAAAAAATATACAAACGCTAATAATCATGCATAAAATAAAATAAAATACCACATGATACAAATATATAATACTAGAGTTTCAAACTTCAAGAGTTTAAAATTTTAAATACAATCCAAAATAAATTCAGCCAAATACAAATTCAACTTAGCCAAAATTCAGCTAAAAAATTGCATGAAATTTGAGATTTAAAAAAAAAAAAAAAATCAGCCATGAACCAGTTGAACCGGTACCGGGTCAACCGGTTCACCGGTTGAACCGTCCGGTTTTATCGGTTTTCACTTTTTAGAATGGTTTTAAGCTTCAAGCGATTTTTTGGGCTAACCTGGACCGGACTGGGGACCGGTCGATGGTTCAACCGGTTGAACCGGCCAGTCCGGTCCGGTTTTTAAAACATTGAAGCTAATATACTTAAAATTTGAGTTTAAGTTTGAGTAACTATTTGAGATGGCCTAAGCCAATATATACATAGAGAGAGGGGCAACTTACCAGCAGGAGAGAGTGCATGAGCCAAATGAAAAGTGAACGCAGTCTCTCTCTATCTCTACTCTCTAGGACCAGGACAGCCAAACCGAAGACAAACCGTTCGACTCATCCCAAGTTGTAAGTACAAACTCGAGCCCGAACAGCCAAGCCCCAATTCCTACGTTCGATTTTTGTTCCACTCTCACTCTAACCCGATGGATCAATATGGTTAAAAACGGAATGCTATTGAAAGAATTTTTTACTATACATACGTTTTTTTAAATCTATTTTTTCAGTTTTTAAATAATTTTTTCAAATTTACATTATTGTCAAAAAAACGTTTTTTAAGAAAAACCTTTTATTATAAAAGTATTTTCTAAAAATACATCTCTTATTTAATTTTTTAAATAGAAAATACGTCTTTTAAGAAGACACATTTTTAAAAATGTCTTGTGAAAAGACACCTTTCTTATAAATGTGTCTTCTCAGGTGATGTTTTTTAATTTTTTTTTAT
The DNA here is from genome assembly GCA_008638375.1 of Nyssa sinensis. Classification (NCBI taxonomy): domain Eukaryota; kingdom Viridiplantae; phylum Streptophyta; class Magnoliopsida; order Cornales; family Nyssaceae; genus Nyssa; species Nyssa sinensis. The sequence goes on from CM018043.1 coordinate 24,616,723, forward strand.
ATTCATAAAAATATCTTTTCAGAAGACGTATTTATCAATAAAAATACACCAGTTGCATATATTAATAAAAATACTATTAATTTTTTTTTACGACGGGTAATTGAAACACTTGTATTTAGAGACAAAAAAGTTGTGACAAATAGAAAGTCATTTTGATAATTTCTTGAAAATTTTATCCCTCAAACCTCCATATGTACGAAATTAAAGGAAATATATTTTTTTGAGGCATCTAATGAGTAAAACATTCATTCTCTCATCTTTTTTTTTCAATTTAATCAATTCACACACCTGTATCTTTGGTCAAAGAAGTAGTGTGTTACAATATGGAGTAATTTTGATAATTTTATGAAATTTTTTCCACTCATAACCCACATAAATTATGAGTTAAAAAAATAAATATAAGAAGTGACATAAAAAAAAAAAAAAGAACAATGTAATACACAAACTAAAAGTTGCATTTTATATATATATATATATATATAAGTAAGCTTTTTACATCAGTTTACATGTCCATATAAAAAAGTTTGTGAGATCCATTACATAATAAACATAAAAACTAAGCGTCACACGGTGGATGCCATCTTGATCGTTTAAGCCTCTTGTTCAGGTTTGACGATGGATTTTGTTGCGTGACTTACGAGACAATATCTATGCTATGATGAGAATAATGGTCATGACCTCGTCTTTGTGCTCATCTAGTATATACTCGACAAGTGCGCTAACGTCTAGGTACAACTAGATCAACATGTGTCAATCCCTCCATAGGCACTTCCTCAACTGGATCAACCTGTGTCAATCCCTCAGCAAACACTCCCTCAATAGGCTCTTCCTCAACTAGATCAACCTGCGTCAATCCCTCCAAAGGTACCTCTTCATGTAATGGAGAGATTGGTGTCGATGAGGTATATGGTGATATTGTCAATCCACCCTGCGTCACTACCTTCATATCCACCCATCCTCTAATATGGCATGACATGATAGATATTGTGGGTCAGAGTCATGTAGTGGAGATACTCTCAGTGGAGGAGAGTCATGAATGGTCTGTGAAGGCTGCTGCATAGATGTAGAAGCAATGTACGTGCCACATGTTAGTCATGGAGCAACAATCCCAACACGTCTACGATGATGAGGCTAAGGCTGAGGAACAAGGGTCGGTGCACCTGATGGTGCATGGTATTAATCTTGACAATGCTCTTGCAAACGTCGTTGCTCACCAACAGCCTCTAAACAAGAAAATACATGAGAGCGAAATTGGTGAAGTGTCTCAAACCATATCGTTGGATCAGTTCTATGCTCAATGGTATCATTTGCCATGTGGTACATACTAGTCATTCTATCCTCCTGTAGTGAAAAGAAAGTAAAATTAATGGTCAAACAAATATAATATTGAATTAAATTTAAATAAAATCTTAAATGAAATCATACCAAAAGCCCTATAATACTTGCTAGCGGTTGGAATCCAACTTGTGGCCTATCAATAGGAAGATTGATAAGTCGTTGAGTAATACACCTATACCACATCATATATGGGTCAGTAGCATCCATCCGACTAATGACTGGCCCTCTAGTAATAATGAGATCACGACGATTTCCCCACTTCTAAATGAAGTTCATGTGAACCGATGCCCAATTATATCCAATCCTTCCATGTCTATCTATCGCATAAAAGTTTATACCGGTGTCACACATAACAAGTATCACTTGTCTAAGACCAAACTAATGAAGAACACGATCGTGCAAGTGCCACTCAGTGACAGCGAAATAGATTTGTGGTACACGTGCTCGCCATATCTCCTGACCAGTGAGGCAATATGCAGGCAACTACTAAAGGATATCTACAGTATATGGCTCTCAGATCATCTAGAAAAATAAATATACTTTATTAGCATGTATTGATTTTATTTGAAATAACACATTAGTTATTCACGTATGTCACGACCCGAAACCCACCCTCTGCGGATTACCGGATCGCGACCGCCGCCCTGAGACCCGAAGGCCCCGAGACAAGGCTCGCATCTGCAGCGGTATCGAATAGATGTGCTACACATGATTGCGGAAGCGTGAAAAACTTTTTCTTTTCTTTTCTTATTTTTAAATCATGCACATCCGTCCGATACTGTTGTTCCATACATAGCATACATGGTTACACATTCAGAGTATAACGAAAACTTAAAGACTTCATACATCGATACAATACATATTCAGTTGCCCTGAGGGCTTATTACATATTCTTACTTTGTCTATTAATACAAAACGTACTACTAATGTTCATAGGTTCTTCAAGAGAAACTACTTAAACATATCCTTCCAAAAACAGCTAGACTCATCGTCGTTGTCCTTAAGACCCTGTCTGCTGCATCACCTGAAAAGGGGGGTCCGAACAAAGTCCGGATAAGCTAATCTAAGCTTGTGAGCAATTCCAGTATTCGTCATGGGGTTTTCAATTAGCAGTGGTTTTTAGTACATAAGAGTTGTAAAACATTCACTGCCAATTGCTTATACAATTTAGAATACAAAGTACATGCATTCTTAAAACAAATAGCTTTGAAATATTTAAAGTATTCAAGCTAAACTCGTACTTCGATAAATAGAGTATATAACTCAAAACATATGCATTTCAAATAACTTGGAAACATTTAAAGTATTCAAGCTAAACTCGTACTTCGTCAAATAGAGTATATAACTCAAAACATATGCATTTCAAATAGCTTCAAAACATTTAAGATATCCAAGCAGAACTCGTACTTCATCAGATAAAGTATATAAACTTTAAATCACATAAATATGTATTTGAAGATGAGGGTAAAACCTGCTTTCATTTCCAAAATCACTTGTCATCTTTTCTCTTTAATTAGGTGGAATCTGTTTCGAACCAGACTCCCATTTTACTGCCAATACTATCGATCTCATTTGCCTGGGGGATTAGATCCTGCTACTGGGCATTTACTGTTGAATCCTGAAGGATTTCAACCTTCATAAAGGGTGGTACTTAGTACCATTTATCTTGTAAAACATTTATCACATAACTTCTTCAATAGATACTTTCATGAGTAATTAAAACATGAAATGTATAATTTCTACAATAGGACTTCAAATACTTGCAACTATCAAATTCAGGATATTTAACATAATTTGGCATTTAAAACTTTAGACATGCTGAAATATGTTTTAAGAAAACTATGATAAATACCAATCACTGAGCATGTCATATAGAGTTATAAAACAGTACAATTAAAAGCTGAATCATGTAAATACTGTCAAATACTTCATATCTTTAAACTTAAAACTTTTTCAAATCCATGGAGTTAAATCTCCAATTCAAACACAGGGTTACTCACCTTGATTCTTTAGGGTTAGTGCTAAAAATGCGCTTTCCCACTTTCCTTGTAGTTCCTAAGAACAATTCATAAACACCTCATCAACTTCACATTCATTGTAATATCATCTCGATATTCCTTAACTTATGCTTAAACCGTATTAGATCCTAAAACGATTTCACAATTTCATAGGTACTTAATTTAACTCGTACTTGTAACCTATGACATAATTTAATGTGTTAGAAATTGAATTTATTTCAATTTATACTCTTCTGGGAGTTCCATTAACTTTAATTTAAAGTTATTCATTTGACATGTTTACGTATCGTGTCTTTTCGTATTTCATTTCTCGTACTTGCCTCAGTATTAGTACTTTGGCATTATTTCAGTTCATAGTCATCTAACAGATGCTATTCATTAAATTTTATGTCTTTTTATTTTAGACATTTCTTTTTGGTCGAATAGACTCTACCATTGAGTCCGGAGTGTCGAAGAAAGTCAGTTTAGGTTTTCCAATCATTTAATTCGGACTGTTATATGTAAAAGGACAAAATGAGCATTTACCGTTTTACGTGTCACATTTTTCTGTATTTCGTTTCGTAATTCGGACTCCATCATTGAGTCCGGGATGTCAAGGAAAGTCAATTTAGACCTTCTCTGATTTCATTTTGGCTTTAGGGGTACCAGAGGTATTTTGGTCTTTTTACCCCTTTACGTGTCTTTATTTTTCGGGACCCCATTTTGTGTTGTGGACCTCACCATTGGACTCAGAAGGTCCAAGATAATAAGAATACACTAATAACTTGTTAATTTTGGTCAAAAGGTATTTTAGTCATTTACCCCCTTACGTATCTTTATTTTTCGGGTCCCGTCTCGTAAAACGGACCTTACCATTAGTCTCAGAATATCCAAAATAGTAAGAATACACTATTCTTATGTTTAATTTGGACTTCATCTGCTCTATTTATGCCACAAGGGCAAAATAATAATTTAACTTTATTTATTAAATAATTAAATTAATTATCTAATTATTTAATTATTTTTTCAAGGGTCTAAATGCATAAATTTTCCCTCAGTTGGGCCTCAGTATCATTTTTCTAAAGCCCAGGGGTCAATTCGTAATAACCAAAAGTCTTGGTTTATTTTATTTTTAATAAAACAGAAAACTAGAGGGTTCGGTCCAAGTATAAGTGAACCGGTCCGGTTCAGTTGCAAACCAACCGGTCTATCCGGTTTATTTACATGTGGCTGACGTCATGATGACGTCAGTCTTAGTGTCTATTTACTTAACTGACATTCAAAACGTCGCCGTTTCAATTTATCGGTGGCAAGCCCAGAGGCTGCCACCTGTCCGAGTCGACCCAGCCTTATTTTAAAAAAACCGAGTTGACTCGTCTTCGTCTTCCCCATGAGACCGACTGAAAACCCTAGTTGCAGTCTTCCATTTCTCTATATTTCGTGGGTTTCTACTCAGCCAATCTCCACTGTTTCTAACCTAATCCATTTCTGGGACATCGGTTAAGTGTTTGGCATTCATTTTAGACTTTAAAATCTCTTCATATGTTCGGTTTTAAGCTCGATAATCCGAACTGTTAAACCCATGGTTCATGCTTATTTCTTAACCAAAATTCATGGGGTTTCGTTTGTTATGATCCCCTCTTCATGGGGATTCATATCTCGTTCTTAAATATTGATTTAAACTGAGTTTTAAAGGGTTGGGTTTCAAACCCGTAACCTGTAACTAGACATTTGAGGGTCATTTCTTGAGTTTTATGGTCGCGGTCATATGTTTTTAAAACACTCTTGGAGTCTAGTTGAGGTTCCAATAACCCAAACATGATTTAATCACCATGGATTTAGACCTGCTTGAGCAAGGTCCATCCATGGCCGTAGCTTATGGGTCTTGTGATCTTAGGCGTTTTTAAGCTTAAAATCCATAAGTAAACAAGTCTAAATATGTTCTACATATCATATATATAAAATGAAAGCTTTAAATCAGTTTATACATAGAGAATTTCTAGATAGAGAATTTCAAAAGTTTTGGTGGGTTCACCTTTCACCACTGATTTCTCTTTCTTTCTTGCTCTAAAACTCTTCTTCTCTTCTCCTCAGTTCTTCCTCTTTTGGTTTCTTTCGTGAGAGAACAACATGCTTTGCATGTTTTGATTTTTAAAGCAAGGATAACCGACCTCTCTCTCTCCTCATTTTCTCTCTCTACTGTTCCTCTCTCTTCTTTCTGATTGTAGCCCTACACTAGCCCTCACTTCTCATCAATTTTGCTTTTTTCTCTTTTCTTCTTTGCATTAAATTGTTTCAAGATATTTATACATATAATATATACATATATACACACATACACATATACTTGTCAACACACACACACACACCAGCCGACACACACACACACATTCACACACTGTTCACTCCTTCTACTTTATTCATCTACATGCATACATACAAGCTTCCATATACATACACATATATTTCATTTTATACATATATATATATTATTTAATTAATATATATAACATTCCTTTACCTTAATTAATTAATAATTAAATTAATTAATTATTTATTTTTTGTAAATTCTCGTAATACGTGTCATATGACCCGGTATCCCGAGTCGGGATATTACAACGTATGTATAATAAAGTCAATTAAATATTTACTTGTTCCTCCCTCATTTGATTAAGTTGATCATTATAGTGTCTTAACCTTGATAAATATTTGGTGTAGAAACTTCTTTTATAAATTAAAAAACTCAAAACCTTGATAAATATTTGATGTAAGATGAATTACCTAAACTCATAATATATTTTATAATTAAATGTGTTAAGTCGTGTTAAACAGGTCGACACTAATAAAACTCAAACCCGACTTGTTTATTAATCGTGTTATGCGTGTCAACCCGTTTATGACCCAAACCCATTTATGTTAAACCCAAACCCGTTAACTTCATGTTATGTTCGAGTCGTGTTATCGTGTCATATTAAAAATTGACACCCCTACTCAACACGTGTAGGGGCATGATTCCCAAGTAGGCAGACATCCCATCTACATCCAAAAAAATATACAATATATCTAAATAAGATACTGAAAGACAATAAGGAGAAATATGAAAACTACTATATATTATTATAACTGCATTCTAATGGACCCATAGGCAATAACTCCACACTTGAATCTACATGTGCTATTATTGGCTGATCGAAGACCCCTTTCTATGGACGAATATGAGCCAACCTCTCCCAGGCCCATAACTGGTAAAATAAAACACATGTATTATACAAATAAAATTAATACTACAATATTTAATACTTAACAACTAAAATTATAACATATGATACCTGAGTAAGAATACGTGGGCCACCTATGTCTGATGCGTCGCGTCTAGTGGCAAGACATAAGTCACGATACATGCAGGCCAAAGCTGCATTGCCCCAACTAAGCTTACTAGCAACATCTAGATCCTACAACAAAGGCAAGAAAATCAGTTTCACCTTGCTCTGTGACTTGTCAACAAACAAACAACCTCCTAACAATAATAAAATATAAGATCTAAGTATAACAATGGATCATATGGTCATCAGCACATCAGGGATCGCGTCTGTAAAACGGGCAATAAGACAACTGAGCCTCAATCTTGATCCCTAAATAACATTAAGAGGCAGTGTAAATCCAAGTAAGTCGTGGTAAAACTCCTACCACTATTATATTGTCCGTTGTGTGTCCTCATTAGTAATCGAATCTCTATCTATAGGTAGTCTTGGGACAAGATTAAAATCTTAAACACAAACATATACTAAATATAATGTTCGGTCTACTTATTGTGAGATACAAGAGACTTATAATCATTCCTTTATATTTTTTAATGTCAACAATACTTTCTTTGTTGTTTTTCTCAAGTTTGGTAACAACATTCATGGGAGTAGTAAAGGATTTCCTTTCTTCCATTCTAAATCTTTTAAGTAGTTATTTGACATATCTAGATTGATTGATAAATGTTCCTTCTTGAGATTGTTTTATTTATAATCCTAAGAAGAAATTTAATTATCTCATCATACTCATTTCAAATTCGTCTTGCATGCACTTGGCAAAGTCCTTGCATAGATCTTTATTTATTAAGCCAAATATAATGTCATCCACATATATTTTCACAATGAGCATTTCTTTTCTTTTTGTTTTAATAAACAAAGTGGTATCTATGTTTCCTCTAGTAAATTCATTTTTAGTGAGAAAACCACTAAGTCTTTCATACCAAACTCTGGGAGTTTGTTTCAAACTATGGAAAGCCTTAACTAAATTGTATACATGGTTTGCCTTTTCAAGATTTTCAAATCCGGGAGGTTGTTCAATATATACTTCCTTGAAAATGAATCCATTCAATAATGCACTCTTTACATCCATTTAGTAGAGCTTAAACCATTTATGGCAAGCAAAGGCAAGTGGCATTCTTATGACTTCTAATCTAGCAACAAGGGCAAAAGTTTTTTCATAATCATTGCCCTTTTCTTGGTTGAATCATTGGGCTACTAACCTAGCTTTGTTTCTAATCATGTTTCATTCTTCATCTTTCTTGTTTCTAAAGACCAATTTAGTTCTAATTACGCTTTTTTCTCTAAGTCTAGGAACTAAGTTCCGAACGTTATTTCTTTCAAATTGATTTAATTCTTCTTGTATAACTAATATCCAAGATTCATCATTTTCAGCTTCTTGAATATTTTTGGGTTCAATTTGAGATGAAAATGCTAGATTGCTGCATACATTTCTCAATGATGCCCCAATAGCAACTCTTTTAGTTGGTTCACCAATGATTTGATCTTTAGGGTAATTTTTGACAAACTTCCATTATTTTTGTAAGAGTTTAAACCAACATTTTGATTTACAATTTCATTTTCTATTTCATCTTTTTTATTCTTGTTTTCCTTTTCAAGATATTGATGATTTTTAATATTGTCTTGAAGTATTTTATTTGTATACACTCTTCTTTGAAATGTGATGATAAGATTCATCAAACACGACATGTATGGATTCTTTTAAAGTTAGAGTTCTTTGGTTAAAGATTCTATATACTTTGCTTATGTTAGAATATTCTAAGAAGATTCCTTCATCGAATTTAACATCAAACTTTCCTAAATTTTCTTTATCATTTAGGGCATAGCATTTACATCCAAATACATGAAAGCAGCTAATGATTGGGTTTTTGTATTCCAAAGTTCATATGGAATTTTATTAAGTTTTGGTCCTAACATAACAAGCAGTGTTTACTACTTCAGCTTAAAAATATTTAAGTAAGTTATATTCATTAAGTGTTATTCTAGTCATTTTTTAAAGTGATCTATTTTTTCTTTCAACTACTCCATTTTGTTGAGGTGTTCTATGAGCTAAGAAATTGTGACTAATTCAACATTCATCACAATGTTTTTTTATATCTTTATTATCGAGTTCTTTACCTTTATCACTTCTAACATTGTTAATAGAGTATCTTTTTTCATTTTGGATTCTTCTACATAATTTTATGAAGGTTTCATATGCCTCATCCTTGTGAGAGAGGAATAATACCCAAATGTACCTTGAATAGTCATACACAATTACAAAGGCATAATGTTTACCTCATAGGCTTTCAATTCTAGTTGGTCCAAATATATCCAAATATAATAATTGTAATGGTCTACTTGTTGAAATTTCTTTTTTATTTTTGAAATAAGATTTTACTTGTTTTCCTAGTTGACAAACATAACATACACCATCCTTAAGAATTTAGTTTTGGCTAGACTTATAACTAATTCATGTCTAGACAAGTTGGAGATTAAGTCCATATTTGCATGACCTAATCTCATATGTCATAACCAACTACTTTCATTTTCTGCCACAAAGCAATTTACATTTCATGAAGCAATATTATCAAAATTAATGCAATAAATGTTGTTATCCCTATATGCAACAAATAAAATATTTTCATGGTTGTATGCACTTTTAATTAGACATTTGTTGGCTTAAAAAATGACAACATAACATTTATCACATAGTTGACTAAAACTTAGCAAGTTATGTTTTAATCCATCAACAAGAAGTACATTTTCAATAGATAAATAGGAATTTTTACCTATACTTTCAACGCTAATGATTTTACCTCTTGAGTTGTCTCCAAAACTCACATATCCACCATGTCACGCCCCGAATTTTCGCAAACCCGGGGTGTAAGTGGAAACGAAATAAGAAAAGGAAATAAAAGGACATTTTAATGGATTTAATTGGACATACATTCATTTCCTTCAACATATATACACGTAAGACACATTCAATAAATATATCTTACATGTCATTTGGGCTTAAGCCCTTATATTGCAAAATATGCCCCAATGGCCAAATATACTTCCAAGTTCTTTTCCCTTATTTCCTTCAAAACTTCATCAAATCTTAAGTACTAGGAGCGTCATCTGTAATATGATATCCCACGAATTGGTCAGCTCAAATGCTGGTATGACACAATGCTAATGCAAGGAACAAAATTAAGGCGTGGCATGTGCAAGTGTACATTCATAGTCTACATGCCTTCCAATTCATTATCATAATGCATCGACAATATGCGTGACACACCCATGCAAACTCTATGCCACACCCATGTCTCACTTAACGGTCCTTCCCCGCTGGCATGAGTACCAATCGTATGTCTCACTTCACGGTACGTCCTTGTTGGCATGAGTACCAATGGCCAATTTTGGGTTTTTCACCACAGGATCTACACCCTCATAATGCACAGCACCAAGTGCTCAACCCACACTATGTTTTCAAAGGATTCACCATATGCCAATATGCTTTGATTTCACCATGCAATAATGCAATTTCAATGAAGCATTTAACCAACACATGGAGCATGCTTTAAATAATGCATTATACTTAAAGCAACAATAACATTTGAGTCACAAAATCTCATCTACATGTATGTATGCTATACACAATCAATTTAAACACATACTCAAGTTACATATTTACAATCTTAATAATTCTCGAAGAACATAAATCACATACTGCACCAACACATGGATCATACGTATAGTCATGGTTCATATTTATCACTCTACCAAACTCCCAAAGAATAACAAAGAACACACGGGCACATAAACAATCAACTCTAAGTTTTTCAATGCAACTATACCCTATGTGATTTTCTAACATCAAATAAACATATGAATCATTCAATCAACATGGAAATCACTCATAAACTTAATCTTATTCCTTACTTAGCAAAATATCATACTTGGAAGGGTTTGTCTCAACCCTAGAGAGTTGTGTCCGCTACGCAGTCAAACTAATCAGTGATAATGCAGTCCTCTTACTATATCTATCTAGGAGGTCAACCTGCCTTCTCCTTTCCTTTTGGTGTTCCTAAGATTCACAAAGTATGTCTCAGTCTATCGTTACATAAATTTATGCTATTCATCAAATTTTATGTCTCTTTACTATTAGTATCTCTTTTACTTGAATAGACTTTACCATTGAATCTGTAATGTCGAACAAAGTCGATTTAGGCTTTCGTGGAATTCAATTCAGACATCTGTACTAGAAAGGGCAAAACGGTCATTTTGCACTTTTACGGGTTCTTACTTCTTGAGACCCCTTTTCACAAATTGGACTCCACGGTTGAGTCCGGAATGCTCAAAATAATAAAAATTCACTATTCTTTTATTTTAATCGGAGTCCATTGGACTACTTTTTGACTTAGGGGCATTTTGGTAATTTCTCCTCTTTAAATTATTTAAATCAATATTATTTTATTACTTGGGTCAATTCACAATTAACCATAAATTCTGGGTGTAATCATAATTTCACAAGGTTCTATTCAAATTTGAAATAACTAAACAATATTTAAGTCTAACCTTTATCAAGTTGCGGTCAACATACTAAGGGTCTAACTCCTCCAAACACCATCAGCCTTAGCCGTCCACCACAATTGGAGCCCTGCAGCACCACTATTCATGACCAGCCACCCTTCAGCTCCTCCAGAGTCACACAGCCACTCCACTTTTTCAGCTCATCTTTTAATAACCCAACTATTCTACTAATTTATTTCTAACAGAATTCCTCTTCTAAATCCCTTACTTGACAACTTCTTTTTTTCACCATCCTATTGTCTGGTAATCACAATCCCACTAACAGCACCACCATTGAACCTTCCTCATCACCCACTTAACAGTTTTGATTCAACCAACAATACAACTCCCTGCAACGCCTCTCTCATTATCAATTTAACCCCTAAAGACTCTTCACCCAATTGGATCAACAACCCTCAAGAACCCTTTCTAAATTTTTTTGGGACGCTGGAGTAGAAATCAGATCACACACCCAGTGGCAGCAACACTCCATCGATCTCTCCCTCTCCCTCAAATTTATCATAGTGACAACCTCGAGTCCTCCAATCCATCCGGTGCTGCTGTTCCAAAACCCATAGCTTTAATCACCTTATATTAGCCACTGGTTTCAGCTGAATAAGATTTCCTTTCCCAACAAAATTTGCACTTGGAACTCACCTGTTGCTCCTATTTTTTTCACAGCTACCACTACAGGTCCTTTAATGACCTTCACCGCTTCTGTCGCAATGCTACCTGCACCGCTCCATTCTGCTGTTCTCTTTTCTTGCTCTATCTTTTCTCTGTTCTGTTGCTACACAACCACACACATACAAATACGAATTGACCTGCTGCACTAAATCTTTCTTTTTCTCTCAATTTTCTTTTTCTTTTTCTAGATTTTCTCACAAAATACAACAGCTTCTACTGCACAATTCATGTACTGCTACACACACCTGCACCGTCTTTCTCTCTTTTCTTTTTTTTCTTTTTCTTTTTCTTTTTATTCTTCTCCTGCCACTACACCTGCTGCATGTTACTCACATATATATGGATATGTACTAATATGCCTGCTGCATGCTACCTGTACACACATATATATATATATGCACACCTATTCACCCACTATTCTGGTCTACACTTGCGGCACCGCCACACACAAACATATATATATATATATATAATTGTTTCCTTGTTGTAACGCTACAACCACACACATATATGAATATATATATATATATATATATATATATATATATATTTTCCTGCTACACTGCCTTGCATGCCTCCCTTTTTGACTTTCCTCTTCTTTTTCTGTTTCTCAATTCTTATCCTGTTTCTTCATTTCTTTTTCTTGTTTTTTTCTAGTCCACTTGATATGTATAATATATAATATATAAGACACACACACACCACACGCTGCACACCTGTTTTTTTTTTTTTATTTCTTTTCTTTATTTTTTTCCTTTTGCACATGCATGCCTTTTGCATGCTTATATATATATATAATAATAATAATAATAATAATAATAATAGTAATAATAATAATTTGCCTTATATATATACACATTTATATCAATACTTATATTTATAAAATACATATACTCTTATAATACACTTACATACTCAACCGTATATATATATATATGTAGATTCTTGTATTTATTAAAATGCACTATGCATATATATCGAGGCATATATTGGACTACGTACACGATTCTCCGTACCACTCGGGTTTTATTGTACAGTACTCTTGTGTACTCGGGATTACTTATAATTCACTTCTCGTATTTTTAAATATCGTAACAGCTCTATCGGTGACTCTCACTGTTCGTCTCAAATTGCGTGCCTATTACCGTATTTATTCATTGCAATGCTTCGGGTATATTTTGGGATATATTATTCTTGGTCTGTTTTTTTGGTATTGGTTTATTTTTGGAACCATGCTTCTTGGCTTGTCTAAGCTCGGTATTATTATTTGACTCTTTTAAGATATAAATGAATTTATTCTATTTTATTCGGAACTCATGTTTGGTTACAATTGGTATTACACCACTTGTCCCAACCTATCTCGGTTTACATGCTAACCCAGGTCAAGGTATTACAATGTGCATGAACAGTGTTCTACCGGCAAAACGAAAAATTTACTCTTATTTTTTAGGTCTCTACACACCATCTTTTGAAGTGGGGGATGTGAACTTTATTTTGTCTCTAGTCTAGTGTCTTGAATATCTACTATCAAGAAGCCATTTGTTCTTACTTGAGTAGGATTTCAAGCATACCTACAAAAGTAACTCAAGTAACTTCTTTTGGTACCCAAACTTTCTTAGGTCTTTGAGGGTTAATCTTAGGTACATATGTTCCTTTTGGAACCCAAATCATTTTACATTTATGTTTCATGCATTTTCTATATTTTCTTGAAAATTGTGCATGAATGGTAGCATTTGAACTAGAGGCTCTTCCAAAGAAGTTTTGACAAGATTTTTTCTTGGTTTGAGCATTATATCCCAAATCGACTTCATCAAGATCACGTCTTTGTTATGAGATGATTTTATCTAAAACTCCACTTCCTTTTGTGAACTTTTTGATTATGAAATTTAGATTATTCACATTTTCTTGGGAGAGGAGTTTTCTTCCTCAAGATCTTTATTTTTAAAATCAATGAATCATTTTCTTTCTTTAAAATCTCATTTTGATCGTTTGAAACTTGAAGATCATTCAAAAAAGAGAAAATGTTCTTTTTAAAATCCTTATTTTTAAAAAAGATTTTCTCAAGTTCATCATACAATTCCTCAAAGGAATTTTCTAATTCTTTATAGGAAGGAGAAGAGTTAAGGTTAGAATTCACCTTATCTTCATGAGCCATAAGGCAAAAGTTGGCTACATCTTGGTCATTTGATTCCTCATCTAATTCATCCAAAGTAGTTTTCATAGCATTCTTTTTAGATCTTCTTCCTTCTTCTTTGAGTTGAGGACATTCCACCTTTATGTGTCAGTTATGGTTTCACTAGCATCCACCTTAAATAGTTCATAGTTATGAATTAACATACTAATTTTAGATTCTTTGACTTGATTTGTACCTTCACAGGTAGCTTTAAGTTTATCCCATATCTCTTTGCGAATTTGCAATTGGAGATTCTATTGAACTCATTTACATCTAAGGCATAATATATATTACTCATTGCCCTAGCATTCTTGTTTTTCTTTAGCAACCTTGGTGGTGCTAGTAGAGCTTTCAGATTTCATAAAGATATAAGGCCCATTTGTAATGACATTCCATATTTCATAGTCTAAGACTTGAAAATAAATATTATCATTTCTTTGAAAGCTCTTGGTAAGAGCTATAATAATGTTAAAATTGTGAGAAAAAACCTTAGGTCTCTACAAAGGACATGGGAAACCAAAGTGACGGCTATTCAAGAAGCAAATGATCACAATAATCTAAGCCTCTATGAGCTACTTGGATCTCTTATAACTCATTAACTTACCATAAGAAGTCATAAAAGATGGACAAACCAAAGAAAATCTTGCTTTTAAATTTTCATCACATACAAATTAAGATGAAGAAGACGAAGAAGATGATCAAAAAAGTGATGAGGATGTTACCTTCATCACAAGGAAATTCAAAAGCTACCTAGAAGGAAGCAAGATTATGGTAAGCTAATGAGTTATAAGAGATCCGAGTAGCTCATCAACGCTTAGATTGTTGAGATCATTTGCTTCTTGAATAGCCGTCACTTTGGTTTCCCATGTCGTTTGTAGAGACCTAAGGTTTTTTCTCACCATTTTAACATTAGTATAGCTCTTACCAAGAGCTTTCAAAGAAATGATAATATTGGTAAAGCGAGTAAACATTTCAGTTATGATTTCACTAGCATCTACCTTAAATAGTTCATAGTTATGAATTAACATACTAATTTTAGATTCTTTGACTTGATTTGTACCTTCACAAGTAGGTTTAAGTTTATCCCATATCTCTTTACGAATTCGCAATCGGAGATTCTATTGAACTCAGTTACATCTAAGGCATAATATATATTACTCATTGCCCTAGCATTCTTGTTTTTCTTTAGCAACCTTGGTGGTGCTAGTAGAGCTTTCAGATTTCATAGAGATATGAGGCCCATTTGTAATGACTTTCCATATTTCATAGTCTAAGACTTGAAATTAAATATTCATTCTAGCTTTCCAATAAGTATAATGTTAACCATTAAACAAATGAGGTCTATTTGTCGA
Organism: Nyssa sinensis; assembly: GCA_008638375.1. Classification (NCBI taxonomy): domain Eukaryota; kingdom Viridiplantae; phylum Streptophyta; class Magnoliopsida; order Cornales; family Nyssaceae; genus Nyssa; species Nyssa sinensis. Next base: position 24,632,126 of record CM018043.1, read on the forward strand.
TTGCCCTTCAACAAAGACGGTTCTTACAACATTTGCCATATCTTTTCTCTTAGTGTGTTAACTCTGTTTTTGCAAGAGACGAAGTTCTAATACCACTTGTTTACTAGATATTTACCCTAGAGGGGGGTGAATAGGGTATATTGCAATTATTGGTTTCTTTTAGGAACTTAAAAAATGAATGTCGTAAATATACAAATAAATAAACAATAGAGAGAAAGTAAACACAACTATTTTACGATGTTTGAAAAACTTCCTACGTCTTCGATTCAAGCTTCTTCACTTGAGTTTTTCCACTATTGTGACCTTCTTGTAGGTGGAGACCAAACATTTACAATGTGAAGACTGCAACCCTCTTATCCTAGCAAAATATACAATTTTACTTCATCGGATAGCATGTACCCACTCACCGCATGAGATGATACAAAGATATTTACCAAATAACACTATTTTCTAGAGTAGTTTTGGCGCAATAAAATGCTCACTCTTTATAGATAAATCAATTATAAGCTCAGAGTATTTAAAGATGGGTAAAACATTTAGCTCTAAATTTTTAATATTTAGATCTAAAGTCAAGAGTAAAGATATAGATGTATAAGCATGTGAGATATGGCATAGAATGCCCTAGAAAACCTATTTTTATAGCCCTTAAAAGAATATGTCCATTGTTTTTCAAAAAAGGCAGTTTCCCCCATTTTTGTCTGTTCAAAATTTGAATTCGCGATTGCTAGATTGACAGATTCAATCTACTGAGTCATCAATCAGTCGACTAGATAGAGAATTGGTCGATTCATCAGGTCACCTGAATTGTCCATAGGGTTTGAGGTTTATTTGTTTAAGAATAATTAGTCGATTAGTCTTTTGGATTAGTCGACTGGTTCTGATGCACACAATTTTCACCTTAGAAAAATAGTCGACTAGTTCTCCTTAGAGGTCAACTGATTTGGACATTGAATCTAAAGTTGTTTTGTAAAAGGTTACTCAGTCGATTGGTTCTTGGAACTGGTTGACTGGTTTGATCAGTGTAAAAATAAGCCTTTAAGAAGCAGTTTATTGGTACCATGAACTGGTCGACTGGTTTGGACAGTGAGTGTTTTTTAGCTTATTTTTCTTAGTGTACTTTTATCAAAATCTTTTGATTTTTCAAAACTTAAAGTATGGCATTTGTTTTGTTTTAAAAATCCATTTGAGGTTAGTTCTTCGATGATCATTTTTAAATAGTAAAAGGTTACGAATGATGATCAATCTAATCATAAATCACTCAAGACCTAAAATAAGAAAAATAAAAGTCTTCACTTGACTTGTCTAGAATCATTGGGCTTGAGTGTCTCCATTTGCTTGATTCAACAAGAGAGCGTTCAACATGATTTGATTTTTGCCTTAAATCATGTTATTAAGTGGAATCCTTTAGCTTGATGGACTTTGTTATTTTTTAGTCACCATATTTCTTTGACCTAGATGACCTATTTGCATTGTCACTTGGATAAAACATTAGTCCACTAGGATAATATTTTGTTATCATTAAAATTATTAAGATTCCCTTGGTTGCTAACATGTGGTTTCTTCAGGAGTTGTCACTTCTTTTGTTTCTTATGTCTTCCTCTTTCCAGGAGCTTGTCTTTCACACCAATAGGTCTAGCACGCTTCAGGCGTGCTATAGATTCATTTTCTACTGTAATAATGGATTATCCTACAGGAACATCGATTTGTGCAGGAGTATTTGAAGCTCGTATGTGTGATTTCATTATTTTTTTTGTATTAGTGAATGCATTTGGCAAATGATTGTCAATACTTTTCAAATGAATGATCATTTGAACTTTCAATTCACATTGATTAGTATGAGAATAGAAATGAGCCAGTGTTGGTGTATTACAATAAATTTCACATTGAGCTTCTGACTTTAGCTTTTTTCCCTATAATGGAAAAACTGTCTTATCAAAACGACAATCGAAAAATCGTGTCGTAAATAAATCGCCTGCCAAAGACTCGCGATATTTTATAATAGATGGAGAATCAAAACCAACATAAATTACTAATATTCTTTGGGGACCTATATTAATACGTTATGGATGTCGTTTAGGAATGTGTACAATACAACCGAAGACTTTTAGGTGGACACATTTGGTAGGTTACTAAGGACAAGTCGTAAAGTGAAATATTTGTGATAAAAAGATGACCTAATATAAATTAATGTTGCAGTATGCAATATGGCATTCCCCCAAGTAGAAGTAGGTAACTTTGTTCTCATAAGTAAATGTCTAGCAATTAATTGAAGACATTTAACCAAAGATTCTGCTAAACCGTTTTATGTGTGTACATGAGCAACTAGATGTTCATTAAATGATTAAGATGTAAACTCACCAGCATTATTAAGACAAAAACATATTATCTTAATAGGATGACTAGAGAATTGTGCTCTTAATCGGATGTTTTAAGCAATAAGTCTTGCAAATGCTACATTATGAGACGAAAGTAAACAAAATGTGACCACCTAGTTGATGCAACTCTTAATACCATAAAGTAACTAAATGGTCCACACGATGGATAAATCGGTCTACATATATCTCCCTGAATGTGCTCTTGAAACATTAAGGATTCAACACTGACATTTGTGGGAGATGGACTCAATATTAGTTTACCCTAAGAACAAGTAGTGCATGAATATTCACATGGTAAAATAATTTTTTAGGTCTTTAAGGAATGTCCATGTGAATTTTCAATAATTCACCACATCATTATTACCTTTGGGTGGCCAAATCGATATGCCAAAGTATAAAATTCTTTGGGTTGTTGAATTTTTGGTTTATCATGACATGTGATTCAATGACATTTATAGTGGTTTGACACAACTCAAAAGAGATAGCAAGAAATTTCTCCAAGATATTTTAAAGGTTTAAAACAACTAAAATGATACAAAGATATTTCATACCACCTTCATTAATGGTCTCAATATGATACCCATTTCGACAAATATCTTTAAAACTAAGCAAATTTCTTCTAGATTTGCCAGAATATAAACATCATTTATATGAAATATTGTCCCATTTGGCAACGAGATGCCGAATCTTCTAGAGCCTTTAATCGTATTTGTTGTACCAAATATAGTGTTGACATTAGGTTCAGCTAATTTTAAATTCGAGAAATATCTTTTATCTCGAAGGATTGTGTGTATAGTTGCATTGTCTACTAGACATATATTTCTATTATCCATATGGGATCTATCAATTCATTATCATACATAACATATTAAAAATAGATAATTGAAGAAGTTAAATTTCACTAAAATAAAATGATTCAAGAGAAACATTACACCAAGTTAAACAAAATAACATAATATAACAACAAACACTAACTAACATATGCGTTCACATAACCTATTAAATAGTCAAATTTTCTATTAGGATCTGCAAAGATATTTGAGACATCTAAGTGTGTAATATCAACAGGACCATAAAAAAAATCCATGAGATCATTAGTAAAATCCACTGAATCATTAGTAAAATTTATTTCTATTTCCTTTCTTTTTCCTTCATTGATGCTTGGTAAAGATCCATAAAATTTTTAGGCATAAGATAAGTACAAAACCAATGCTACTTTTCACCGCAACAATAGCAAGATTTTTCAAAATATTGGGTAAATTTCAGTTCCCTATTCCTTACTTTGCCTCTATATTAATATTGTTGCACTTCAGGTGTTACAGTGTGTCTCTTATGGGACAATTAGTAGAATTATTCTTGTGATCACCTCAGCATGAGTTATTATGACATCCGTGACCATAACCACGTATAAGGCCACATCCACGCCCCCACGTTCATGTCTCTATTTATGTGATGAAGTTGCATTTGCTTCAGGAAATGCAGTTCTATTCTCTTGAGGGAATGGTACAGAACTAGTGGGACTTAACTAATAATTTTTCATCACAAGATCATTATGTTATTCAACTAGGAGAAGACATGAAATCAATTTAGAATATTTAGTAAACCTACGCACTTGATATTGTTGTTGCAGAACAATATTCGAAGTGTGAAATGTAAAGAATGTCTTTTTAAGCATATCTGCATTTGTAATATTTTCTCCATATAGTTTCAATTGCGAAGTAATTTTGAATAGTGTAGACTTATATTTAACGACTTATTTAAAATTCTGCAACCTTAGGTGCAACCAATTATATTGATCCCTTAGAAGAATAACAATTCTCTGGTGGTCATATCTTTCTTACAAATTATTTCAAAGGGTCAAATGATCCTTTATTGTGAGATATTCTATTTTCAAGCCTTCGTGAATGTGATGACGAATGGATATTAGTGCCCTCGTGTGATCCTGTCGGGATGCAATATTTCCTTCCTTGATAGTATTTTCAAGATTATTAGCTTTAAATTGATTTCAACATCAAGGATCCAAGCTAAATAATTTGTTCCATAAATATTCAATGCAGCAAACTCAAGTTTGGTGAGATTTAGGGTTGTAACTCGAGTAGGTTGGGCTTGGGTTGCGGTATGTCCAATCCCAACCCAAACTCTGTATCTTGAGCCTGGATTGAGCTTGACCTTAAACCCAAGTATCTTAGCCCAAGCCTGCCTTAACTTGAAAGACAATATTCTTCGGTTTAGCCTGAGCCCAAGAAATTTTCAAATATATAGGAAAATTATTTCAGATTCAATTTCATAGGATAAATTAACTCAAGTTTTTATCAATCAATTTCATCATAGATCAAATTTTATCAATCAATCTCACAACAAATCAAATTTATTTTGTAGATGAAAAATCACATCTTTCTTGCAAAAAAGAAGAAGAATCACATATCAAAATAAATTAGAATGAAAACAATACAACAAAAAAATCATAGAATATCAATTAACTAAAAAATATCTAAGTATGTTAAAACTTATGAGTTGATTACCAAAACTGTGAAATAGTAGAACGTCGAGTTGTTGATCGATGATGATGTGATGGAGATTTTGCAACATAATGGATAAAGTCTAATCACAACAGATCGTTTAAGGTCATAAAACTGTCGAAGGCAACTAGTCTGAAAGGAAGAATGGGAGAGGCCGAAGATTGATAATGATTTCACGAGTTTGTGTTGCATTGGTAGCGACTAGGGTTTAAGGAAGAAAATGGGTGTGAGAGGTAGAGAAATGAGAGTGTAAGAAAGGAAGAAAACAATTAGGGTTTGTCTTATTGGGAGAATTCATCTCGAATGGCTAGAGATGGGATATGCTATAGTATCACAAAATCATAGGAGATGGCTGGAGGACGGTGGAGGCGGTAACAGACAATGGAGGCGACAAAGGTTTGTTCTCTAGGCAGCACAAAATTATTTAAAGAGGAAAATAAGAAACTTACATGCATATATAAAAATTAATCAACGACTATATCTATTTGAAGCTAAAATCTAACAACCATATCTATAAGTTTAGAATTAGAGAAGATGACCGGCAAAGCGATTAACGGTCGACTGGAAAGATCTTAGAGATGGCTGATCTTCAATGGCCGTAGATGGTTGATCAATGGTTGAAGATTGTAGCGGCTAGGGTTTGGACTTTAGAGATGCCGAGACGGAAAGCTGCGTCTTTCCTGATTGCATAGAGGTTAGGGTTTTATTTGAAAAGCAAAAGGTGATGATATATATGAAATGAAATCAATGGTTCATATTAATCCATATATGATCTAATAGTCTATAAACTATATATGTATATATAGCGTTGGGCTTGGGTTCCTGACTATCTTGCCCAGGCCTAGGCTGATTTCAATTTGGGCTTGAACTTTAATGCTAAGGCCCAACCCAATTTCAAAAGTAATATACCCAAGCCTAAAAAAATTCAGGTCGGGCTTAGATTAGCCCACTCGACTTGCAAACCTATTGAGATTTGACATTTTTCAAATTATGAATACGATTTAAACATGATATAATCAATAAAATATTTAGATCCAAATGTACTAGATATTATTTTTAAATTTATACTTCTGTGATTGACTAGAATTTCGTGTTGATAACGTATTATAAAATTAAAAAACAAAACCAATTACATAAATACACACAAATATTTACACAATTTGACTTCATGCCTATGTACATAGACAAAAGAGAAAAAGATTTTATACAAGTACAATATGTGATCTCTTTATAGTGACAACATATTGTACACAATAAATTATCATTGCTATCTCTCTCAATAGTATATTCTAAATCTTCCCGCCACGCCATAACAAGATTTCTTGCCGACTTGAAATTTCTTGCCACCTCAAGATTTATGTCACTAATGTATTTGATATTCACACATTTTATCACAATGAAATGTGGCACCGTATTGCAACGTGGGATGATACTCCCAGTTTTTAAAATTAAAATTTGAAAATTGTTAAAAAATATTTTAAAATTTCATATATTTTTTTTATACTAAAACTTCTAAAAAGAAAAAGAAAAATATAAAAGATATGTAATTTCATTTATTTTTTGAAAAATAAACTCGACCAATATAGACTCTGACTTCAGAAAAATAATAAAAACGAAAACCCATCAGAATTCGGAACGTGCGTCTGCTAGTTCTGACCAGTGACCTATTGAATTTTAAGTGCGAAGGTTTGTAGTTGTAATTTTGCCGCTTGACACACAGGTTTTGGATTTATATCGTGGCGCTCGATAAATCGTCTACGTGCACAGCGGAGAGAATCAGAGAACGACCCCGCTAGACGAATCGTGCCGCCCGAGCCACCCTATATCTACTCGGGTCTTTACGCTCATGATGAATGACTCAAAGGTAGACAACCTTCGATTCTACAAGGTAGAACGCGAAATTGCATTTTTCGTTTGTTTTCTTCTTCATGGCTATATGAGCTGAACTCTGTTTATATATATATATGTGTGTGTGTGTTTTGACATTCTTTTATATCTTTTAGCTTTTGATTTCAATTTCAAATTTAGGGTTTTATGGTTTCTGCTGCAACACCATGAAACTTCGGCACTTACCCAATGCTAGTAATTGTGACCTGAATGCTGACTCCTTGTCATTTGTGTGCATATACAGCCGTGCATGTAGATCATTTCCATTATAATCAAATTCATCATCGTCAATTTTGATTTACAGACGTGTTTGTATATTATATCTATGCATATACGTTTTTTTTTTTTTGATTTGAAATTTTTTATGCTTTTCAATAATTTTTTAAAATACACCCCTTTAATTTAATATTTTGCCCCCTTAACTTTAAAATTTTTCACATATTATCCTTATCTTAACTTTAGTTTGACTCCTCAATGGAACTTTTATCAAAATTTTAAATTTGTTTTGAATAGCCTAAGGTGTATTGAGTGTTTTTTTTTTTTTTTTTGAACTTTTTGTCTAACTAATAATATCTTTGTATCAATTTTTTTTTTTGGGTAATTGAGAATCATCAATAATTTTTTTTGGTTTCAATAAATTTAGTTAGATATTATCAATCAATATTAACTTTTTACATTTCTTTAATTTTCAAATTTATAATCGAATATTAAGAAAATTTTTGCCCCTCCTAAATAAAATTGCTGGCCTTGTCCCTGGGTGCATCCATATACAGAAGAGAATACAAACTATGTGCCCATACTCAAAAGAGTCCAAAAAAGTTACAAAAGAGTTTATAGACAAGAGGGAACTCCCCGTAATCCAAAATTAATGGGAGTTCAAGACTAAAATTTTTACAGTCCAAATGGGAGACTCGTCTCCATAAAAAACTCTATTGTTCCTCTCTCCAAATAATCCACTATATCAGGTGGAACTGTTGCATCGCATGATTGAAAAAAATATTCCTTCACTCCATCGATCCATCGAACATTAGCTTGAGAGGTATCTCCTCCACCGCCCAAAGAGAAGGCTGAGGGTTTGAGTCTCAGATGGGAAAAGTGGGGGTGTCTTACTTATCCCTTTATCTATAGTTAGGATAAATGCTTATTTATTCTTTAGTGAAACAGTTACAGCTGTTAGTTTATCTTGCTTGTGAAAAAAATTATTACCTTTTGTAAAATTTCTGAATGCAGATCTTAACCAATTGCTTATGTTTACTTTTTTTTCAGAGTTGCTGAGGGGTATTATCATCGTAGTTGCTGAAATATTGTATTTGAAGGGATATTAGGAAAATGTGGTTTTCATCCCTTTAGCTAAAGACTCCTCATTCATCAATTTGTAGGTTCTAAACAATGGCATTATGTGAGAAAGGTGAGTGATCAATACAATCTCATTCCAATGGTACGTGTCTTTATTTTTGGACAAGTCATTCCAGTGGTGCATGTCTTATTAAACTCTTACTAATATTTGGTGACACAGGTGCTTAACAAGAAACTTATCTGGATTATTTGGAACCTAGCGAAGTTGGCATTGAAAATGCCCTTTTGCACTGAAATAGATCACTTTGTATGGAGAAGGCATTTTGTGATTACAAATTAGAGTTGCTAGGTGTAAAATGACCAATATGAACATACATTTGACAGAATATTTATATACTCAATATGTGTTGTACCTGTGGTCAAATTATTGTTTTTGAGAAAGCTTAGGAGAATTGTAGGATAGAACTATGCTTTCTTGGAGTTCTCTGTTAAGCAACTGGAAGATAATGGTGTCAAAAGAATATAGAGAATGCATGTTTCTATTTTCTAGCAAATTATGTCCCCAATTTTAGGCTTACGTTTGCTTGTAATTGATATGAATCCCTAATTTGAAGGAGTCATGATTTTAGGCTTGCGTTATGGTTGTAATCGATATAGTTCCCTATTTTAAGGGAATCATGACTTGTAGATACTTCCATTTTGTGTATATAGAGCAAATACGTGTATATATATATATGTATGTGAGTAGATATACATGTACATATATATACACACACGCCCACACATATAGAAGGACCCTCCAAAGGAGTGGGCACCCATTTTTCCCCAAAGTCTTTCTTCCAATCTAGTTCTTTTTTGAGTTAATTAGCCTCCAATCCCTGTATTAGTGATTTTATTATTAGTTAATCCACGTTATTTACGTTTTTGTTGGAAATGACAATTTTTTTCCTTTTTTCATTCTAAAGTAACTTATGGATTACGTGTCATTTTTTATATATTTTTCAATGACTAATTTACCCCTTTTATTTATTATTCTTTTACATTATTGGATTCACTTTTTTTTGATTTATTTCTTCATTGATTGATATTATTTTTGGTCAGTTTTTGAATTTTTATTTGAATTTGAATACATTCCTTATCTATTTTCGGTATCATTGACTATCAATTAACTTTTTTTTTCTATTCTCTTATCCACTATGAATTTTCTTATCTATTTGGATTTTATCACCATTTTTTTCCATATCTTCTTCTCTCTTTTTTACTATTATCTCGCCTTTAGTTTATATTAAAAATTGTTCATCAAATTTTCATTTACAATCAAAATTATTTTGTGTTCTATTCATAATCAAGTATGTTTATATATATGTTTTTTGCTTATTTTCATATTAGTTTTCTATTAATTATACTCATTATATTCATGATTTTTTCATTCAATATTTGTATTATTTACATAGTGTTTTGTTCATTTTTCATTTTTTTAGTTTATATTAATTATTTTTTAGTTGTTATTGAAATTTTGTTTTGTATTATACATTTTCTGATATGTTTTTATAGTGAATAATACATCACTGTCTTTATTCGTTAAATGTTTCGTAAATTTTTACATGTCAGTGCTTTGTTTATTGATCTATCACTTCTTAAATATTCTGTAAAATTTTACATGTTAGTATTTTTTTATTATAAAAATGCATATGTTTATGTTTTATTTTATTTTATCTCTTTTTTTTATTAATGTATAATTTCACAGTTCATATTGTATAAATATATGTTTCACATATTTCACCATAAACATATATATATATATATTTATGCCTTGTTTTATTTTAATTTTATTGTATAATTTTGCAGTTTCATATTCTATAAAAATTCTTTTTTTTTATCTTTTTTGTTTATCATTTTTTTCATTTTCAAATTTTTGGCGATATTCGAAATTATAGGGATTTAGAAACCCTAATTTCAGCGTCGGAAATGGAAGGATTAGTGGATTGGATCGTGGTTGCCTTTTTGAGTAACATAAATCTCTCCCTTGTTCCATAGTTGCAGAAGGCCATTTTTGTCTTTTGGTAGCTTTTTTTGGAGACTATATTGTCCATAAAAGTCAATTGGACTTCTTGGGTTATAAGAGTTAGAGTTGAACTCTATTATAATTGAAATGTTAATGAAGGACGTATAACCGAATGACCTTTCTTTTTTCACAATTTTGTCATGGTATCAAAGTCACTGATAGTGTCATTGTAGAAACTGTTCAGAGTTTTTCTTTTGTTGAAGTTATCTTGGTATTATAGTGGTTGTGTTTCACTGCTCAAGATTTGTTGCTTTCTTTTCAAACTCATGCACCCTCAGACTTCTTGGGTCTCATGGCAGAGAAGCTGATATATTATCAGTTCGATTCAATGGAACGAGTTACATTTCTTGGGAGTTTTCAGTTTAGAATGTTTGTTCATGTAAAAAATTTGTGGGGTCACATTGATGAATCCAGCATGAAAATGACAAGTTGGCTCTATGGGAGCCAATGATTCCAAAATCATTTGCTGGATGCTCAATTCTGTGCATCCACAACTTGTTCTTAGTCTTCGACCCTAGTCAACTAGCAAAGGTATATGGGATTTACCTAAAAGGGGTATATAATTGAAACAACTTGGCTATGATATCCCAGAATGTTCTTGAGGTGTCAAAACTGTTAAATAGTATTATGCTAGTTTTATGAAACTTTGGCCTGATTACACTGAGTTAGCACAGATACTGAAGATCAGACATCTGCTCTGCAAAAATTTTATATAGAAAGTCCATGAGTTCAATTCCTAATGAAACTCGGTAGAGAGCTTGAGCTTGAATTGGTCCAATCAAATCTTATGGACAGAAATCCTCTGCCCTTCTTGGATGTATGTCTCAATGAGTTACTATGAGAAGAATAGGGACTTCTCACTCAAACTCTCATTGAACAAAAAGGTAGTCCTAATATCCTTGATAGTCTGGTATGCGACTCAATTTCACCAACGTGATTTGCAAGAACACAATGCTACAACTGCAAATAATATAGTTATATTGCAACTCATTGCAAGAAAAAGATGTGTAACTACTGCAAGAAACCAGGACAATGTCAGAAGAGACCCCAAAATCGCAATATTATCGCTCACATTCAATCTCAGAATCCTCTCCTGCTTCTGCCACTAACATGCATGCTAATCCATCACCTACCCCTGCTTTGCCTACTATTTCCCTGGATATGATTCAACAAATGATTCACTCTACTTTTTCTGCATTAGGGCTCTTAGGTAACAAATCCAAATCCGCTGTTTGATATCTTGATTTTGGAGTATCTAGTCATATGACTTCTTCTTTTGAAACTCTTGTTAATTCTTAATATATGATGGAAACATGGATATTATTAGCCCTTTAATGATTAATAATCTTAGAAAATTTTAAGAAATTAGCTATGGAATTACTAAATGTTAAGTTTTCTAGGATCTTCATTTATGTAAACACTTGCTCACAAAACCCACTATTTCTAAAAACAAAGGATTGAATATATTCTTTCAAAGGTGATGGACCTTTTACTAAAAGAGTATACCATTAGTATAATCTAAGTTAATAACAAATTTCATAATTTTCTTTTATAGTACTCATAAATTAATATTACTAACAAATTATTGTGATAGATACTATATATTTTTAAATTTTAATGATTAATTGCATAAAAAATTTAAAAATAATTGATTGCTAAATAATAGAATTATTCATTTTTTTAAAATGAATCACTTGAGAAGCAAAAAAAGCAATATATTTGCAATAAAATTTTGATATTTTGCTATATATTGCAATATAAAATCAATATATAAAGAATTTCTTTTGAAAAATGTGCGATATAATATCACTTGTGATATTTATTGCGATATATTATGGATATTTTCTAAATTATTTTATGCACATCAATATACTCTTATCACAATTGCGAAAAATGCGATCTAGCGATCAAGATATTTTGAAATTTAGTACCATGACTGTAATGAGACTTTATCTCAAAAGCCCATGCTTGGTTCCCAGCTGCCATAGCTTGTCTTCCTCCTTGTGGATGTGCTGTCAATATAGCATGCAATGAAATTCCATCAGTTCCGATACTTCCTAATTCTGAAGTTGTTTGATGAAACTAATATCCCACACCAACTCTCCCCCCCGCCCCTGCGCGGGTCCTCTTGCTACACTTTGCTAGTGGAATCTGTCTCCTTGAGGCAATGTGGTATAGATGAGGAAACCCAATGTAAAGAGGCCCAGTATCACACCAGTTGTGGATCCAGAATCTGACCCTTCTCCCATTCTCCACCCTCTATCTAATGTGTTTGGAGAACTCATTCCAACCTTGCCTAATTCCCTTCCACACCCCTGTCCCTAAGGATATCTTCACCTCCTTAGACTTTTGATCTCCATCCTCTGACCCGCACTTGTTAGCAATCACCCTTCTCCAGAATCTACTCCTTTCCATCACATACTTCCTAACCACTTTCTCAGGAGAGTCTTATTGAATATCCTAAAGTCTCTGACTCCCAAGCCACCATCAGTTAGCGGAGTGCACACCTTTCAGTCCTCCAGATGGAATTTGAACTCCTCCCCACTTCTTCTATGTAAAAAACCCGTTGTAATATATCCAATTTGTTAATCACCGAGATAAGGGATGGGGAAAAGGTACATAAAGTAAGTAGGAAAATTGGATAAAGTACTCTTCATCAATTTAAACCCACCACCCTTGGAAAGATACTACTTCTTCCACCCACAAATTCTCTTCTCGAACCTTTCCACTACTAAATCTCACACCATTTACTCAGCCAAATATCAATGAAAACTTTCATCTGACAATTTCACTTAGCCACAACATCCATGATGGTGCGGCTTGCTTGTTCTGGAGTCACGCCATAAAAAAGCTGGTTTATAAGGGTAAACTATGTCAAACATGCAAGTTTTCCTGTTAAAGATGCATTGTCTTTAATGCTTGAAGGAATCTTCGTCCTTTGCCGGTGTATTATTCTTTATTTTCAATGAAATTCCAGTACTTAAAAAAAATGCTTGTCACCAAAATTGTGTTAAACTTTTTTTATTTATAGAAATGAGAGTAAATGTGGTGACAGGTGGAAAAGGCTTTCTTGGAGTAGCTATAAGATGCAAGACAACTCTAGCAAACAATCTTTGTCTGAGAACTTAGAGGTGAAAACCAGTGTCCTTTTTGTTGCCAGTGCTTTTTACAAGATTATAGGCTGAACTCATTCTAAGCTTCCCATTAACTTGATGTATAAGTAGTTTCTACTTGGTTTAGTACTTGAGCTATAAACTAATAAAGTGTGATTGTTCCAAGTAACTATCCTTGATTTCATATGTATGATGGTTTGATTTGTAAAACAAGAGTTCTTTTAATGGTCTGAATTTGATTTCAGTCTTGCGCAAGAAAGCAAAGAAGCTTGAACTAAAGGGATTACAGAAGAAGAAACTCATCCCAGAACGTATATCTGCTCTCGACGAACTACTTCATGATGTTTATGCCATTCGTCGTCCAAAATCAAGTGATTACTTCTATCGGAGAGATTTAGTTCGTATCTTCAATGAGATAGCAAAGGAAATATATGGTAGTTTCTTGTGCTTAACTTGTCTACTGCCTACACTCCCCTAATTGCAATTTCTTTATCTCTGGGTTAGCATACACTATTAAAAGAAGTGTGTTTAAGGCTTTAAGCAGAACATTTTTGACCAGTTGGCCTGCCTGATGGATTAGGTTGCAATTTAAACATTATTTGGACTACCACATCTTTCCCTTGTTCTAGGTCCAATATCAATAGTTTATTTCCTTTAAAAGTAGAGAATTAGCACACTGTGTTGGGTGGATTGGTTGATTTTGGGAATGTGCTATGCATGCACTTAAAGAAGAAAAAAAAAAATACTCTTGCAAAGTGTAGCAGAAGTGAAAAAAGTTCAACATGATGTCTACTGTAGTTTGCAATTAAATAAGGACAATTAATCCACTTATAAATGCGTTACAATGTGAAAGTCATTATTTACTAATTATTTAACCTTGGTTGTAGGTTTTATTTATTTCCTTCTTTAATCTTAAAAACCATTTTGTATAGCAAGAATTAAATTTGCACTTTTTCTATACCCTTCAAAAGAAAAAAGTGCACTTTTTCTATATATGTGTAATAATTAGTAAGGAACTAGTAGATTTGGTATATGCCTACAACAATATTATTATGGCAACTATTCATCGACTCAATTGGCATTCTATATCGTTATGATGGCTGAAAACTTTGGACAAATGACGAAGAAGAGCAAGAGATGAGCATAAAAAGTCTTATTATATCTATTCTTAGTATTACAAAAGACAAGCAAATAGAAAAATAATGAAAGATACTAAGGTAAAACAATAGAACAAAAAGACTAAAGACTAAAATGCCCTTAAAGGCATGCTAAACTACAATGCGAAACTACTAACTACTCTAACAACCCCCTTCAAACTCACGATGCGGGAACAAAATGCATCGAGAGTTTGTTTAGCAGAAAACAAAAGTGCATAGCCATGTGAGACTTCGTAAAAAAGTCAACCAACTACAAAGTAGAAGGAAGAAACGGAAGAGAAATTGTTCCAAACTGAAGACACACAAAATGACAATTAATCTCAATGTGTTTGGTAAGCTCATGGAAGACAAAGTTATTGGCAATCTGAATGACACTCTTATTATCACAATACATAGGAGTTGGAACAGGCAAATAAATGACAAGATGAAGGTTGAAAATATCATAAAAATTATTGTATTTTATATATAGTTCTCTCTTACCATATTTATGTATTCAATGCCATATTCGATGGGGTGCTTTTTCTTTTGGATTTTCTTCGGGGTTTCCTATTCTAGAAAATTAGTGCTTTGTTGTGTAAAAGATTCTTCTTTCAAATATTCAATTTTATGCCTTTATCCATCATTTCTCTTGTAATTTGAAAAAAAAAAAAAATTCTTCACTCTGTTCCTCCATATTTTTATAACAAGTTTTGATGTGTCATATATTATAAAGTTCTCTCTTTCTTGGGTCAGTTTTATTTCACTCTTAGTTGTGTTCTATAATGCACAAATTTAATTATTGATGATCATTTACGCTTTGTTTCAGGCAAATCTGGTGATCTTCCTGTTGTGGAGGAATTTGGCTCTTTCTTAATGGATATTTTCAGTGCTAATAGTGACCTTGATTTATCTGTTAATTTTCGACAGAAGGCAGTTGAGTTCCCTCGAGAGAAGAAGATTCAAACTCTTCGAAAGTTTGCAAAAAAGTTATATCCACTGCAAAGTAATGTCAACTTTTATTGTCCCTTATTTTTTTGTTTGATGTTAATTTTTAATTTAAAATATGTTTGATGTTTTAAAATTTTAATATATTTCATTTTTTTAAATATTTGATATGAATAATGCACTTAATGTTTATTACTTATAGCTTAACTTGTGCTTGGATAAGCACGGAGGGAAATAGAGGAGAGGATACATATTAATTATGGAGGAGAGGAGAGAGAAGAGGAGACGAGAGTATAATCCTTTCATTGTTGGATAACTAATGGGGGAAAAGAAAAACAATGATAGTGTAATCCTCTCATCTTGTTTGGGAAAGATAGCCGAGAGAAAAGAGAGGAGAGGAGATTTTTATTATGTGAGTAGAAAAGGATAAAATATGAATTCACCTATTTTTAGAAATAGGGGAAAAACGGGTAATTGCCAACTCTCTAATCCTTTCCCTCCATCTCCTCCCAATTCTCTCTCTTTAATTAATTAATTTTTTAGTCTCAATTTTTTTCTTATAATAAATACTCCATCATAAACTCACTTCTTTCTCTTTAAATAATTATTGTAATTAATTATTTTTGTCTCCAAGAGGATCAAGTTTTTTTTTTTTCCTACATCACGTCCCATCAAATTTTTTTCTCTTTAATTAATTAGTTTAAATATTTTTTTAGTTCTCAAAATTTTCTTCTTAGTTCTCTCTAATTCAACACCAATTATTGTGTTTCAAAACGGTGATTATTCATTATTATTTTGTGATTTCAATATTACAATTAACCTGACAAGAATAAAAAAAATGAACACAAGTTAAAAAGATATGTAATAAATGATTTCCATCTATCGCCTGTCCACACTATAAGTATGCTTTATCTTTTCCTCTTTTGATTTACAAACTTTCGCTGTTATTAATGGTATGTCATGTTAAGAAAGTTTATGTGTCAACCAAAAAATTGTTGGAATTAATTGGTTGGATGGTTGCTCTCTTGGGTGAAATTTATAATTAAATTTGAACAAGGTCATTTTAAGCCTAATAATGCTGTGATATGTACCATGTTGCAAGAAATGGAATGGATAGTTATAAACAAGAAAAGGATGAATTAAGCAGACGAAGATGGCTTAGGAAATTTAGAGAAAAACATAAAGTCTAGGCATGAAAATATAATTAACATGAACAGAGGAGATTTTAATAGAAAAGGGAATAGGAAATAAAAATATATAAGAAAATGGTTTAACTGAGATTTCATGTTCAAAAGATGGTAATAAGAGGTCAAGTTCCGAATGAGCTCTACTAGAATTAGCCATTGCACTCATAGGAATAGTAAAAAAAAAAAAACTTGAAATCATGGTTATTCATTGAGATAACTACAATTCACGTAGAAGAGGTGGAAGACATGTTCTTTATGAGGTATAGTTTGGTATAATATTTGGGGTGGGTGATAAAACATGGAAAGAGAGGTCAAAGATGAAGGTAGAAAACGATGCAATTATCACTTCTTTAAAAGCCATTATGGATTGCATTAAGTAAATATCTAAAAGCTATTTCCAATTTCTTGGTCTTTTTCACCGGGAGATGTTCAAAATCTTTCCTTGCAAAAGGATATAACTGATGAAGCAACTACCAATTTTAGCTATGATGGCTGAATTAGGATTACAAATTCTGTTTGTAAACAATATTCAAGTTGAGTAATTTTCCTTCCTTGGTTGTACCATTGCATGGCTTCAACAATTCATAGTAGAAGGCTTTTTGTTTTACATTTAAAAGTTACGCAAGATCAACCCAAGGACAAAGCCCAAAATAAATACAAAACATAATAGAAAAACATAACATTATTTGAACAAATTTTATGGACATATCGATATTATAAAGACGTTTTTTTTTTTTGGTTATATAGGACTTTTTAAAATTCTTTTTTATGGTTTGTTTCATTGTTAATATGCATTGGATATTTCATAAGCCATAAAAAATATTATTAATTTTAAAAAAATTATTAAAAAAAATTAGTAAAATAACGATTAGTTTTAAAAACATTAACATGATTAGAATGATCTGTTTTATGTAGTAATCCTCTTTAAAAATTTTAATTTTATTATAACTCTTTTATCTAATATTTTTTTATTATTGTGGTGCCTAATTCATTTAAAAAACTTTGATGAATGAAAAACAATAGATAAAAGAGGTTATGGGAGTTGTGTAATAGGTAAAATTTTAAAAATAAATAGAAAATTTAAAAGAAGGAAGAAAAAAATGAGTCAAAATAGTTTAAGAATGTAAAAGAAAAAGAATCTTGTAAAAAAAAAAACTACCCAACCAAAAAATTAAGAATGGTGGATGTAGAAGAAATTGTGTAAAGCAAAAATAAGAAAATAGCAAATAGAAAAAAATCAAAAAAGAAGGACAAAAATGTGGTCTTATAGTTTGGAATCTTAAAATAAAAGAATTTTGTAAGAAATTTACACATTTACGAGGTGAATGTAGAGACAATGTGCTAAAAATTTCCCAACTAATAAAATAATGAGGTAAATGTAAAAATAAAGTGCAACTCCTAATACTAATAAAAGTTAGAAGTAGAGAAAATTTAAAAATACTAAAATAAAAGTAATTGTATAAAAAATTATAATAGGAAGGAGATTAATTATCCAAATATTTACCTCCATAAATTAATTCAAATCTTATGTTCACAAATCCTAAAAAAGATTCTATAAAACATATATTAGTAAAAACTCATCTAATGTGTAAAAAATTATCCAAATAAAAAACAATGAGGTAACCGTAAAAATAAAGTGGGACTCAAAAGAAAATATACTCAATACAAAAATTAAAGAAAAAAAGAAAGAAAGGTACTATAATTCTCAATATTTATCATTTTCAGTTAGACCTATCAAAAACATCATTTTGGGTTAGAAACCTATCTTAACAGCCTTCCATATAAATTCAGAGATTTGGATTTAAATTGTTACATCATATTTCAATCATTTGTCAATTGATGACTAGATTTATATTTTTTAGAGCCCATTTGATAGCCTAGTTGTCTCAATTAATGGCTAGATTTGTTTACATTATTGAATAATTATTAAGAGTTATATAATAATATAACTTAGATTACGTACATTTGAATAATAAAATGCACCATCTACATGCAATGCATGTGCTACCAAACTAGTTCTATAAAAAGGCACCAAGAAGGTGCACCGTTGTACGGCCAAAAAATACTACTATGCTCTAAAGGAGCTCAAAAATGGGGTGGGGGGTGGGAACTATCTATGGACAATGCTGGGCCCCCTGATTAGAAGAGTTCTGATCCTTTTACTGCCGTATAGGTCTGAAGTGATGCTTTATGTATTAATGTCCTGCTTATCACATGATGTATGTGGATACTTCTGATTTGTTCATTTCTATGCTGTAGGGAAAGGGCATGTTTCTAGTGTCCATCCAATCACAACGGCAAAGGTGCCTATTTTGAAAGTTGTTGATTGTGGAACTGGTATTGAATGTGATATATCAATTGAGAACAGGGATGGAATTTTGAAATCCCAGATTGTCCGCATGATTTCTTCAATTGATGAAAGGTTTCCGAAGCTAAGTTTTTTGGTAATCACATCTCTGTATATTACCTCTTTAGACTTTCAGATTCATGATGCTGAAGTTCCTGCAAGCGCGCACACACTCACAGAGGCATATATATTATATATAGATAGAGCGAGAGAGAGGATCTACTTTTTTTTTTTTGGATCATTAACAAGATGTATTATAAACAAGGTTCCAGAGAAGCGCAACCCAATAATTACAAAAACGGGACCGGCTACAAAAATTAAGGCCTAAATCTCCCCCCCCCCCCCCAAAAAAAAAGGAGAATATATATATATATATATATATATATATGCAAGTACATAGGAAATTCTTCTTTAATTCAAAAAAAGAGAGTTCAAATAAAGTTATCATTAAATCTTCAAGGGAGGCTAAAAAAAATTCTCATAGTTCTTTCCCACCACAAACACCACATTAGGCATAACAGGGCCATCCTCCTAGAAATCTTCAACTCTTTCTTCAATTTTTGCAGGTCCAACCCAAAAACCCTCTTTCATAGTACGTGACATTACCCAAACGTAACCAAAAAGCAAATTCTAGGCATCCCTAGCTATCTTACAATGCACTAGAAGATGATCCACCATTTCTTCCTCTTCCTTGCACATGTAAAAATGGCTTGGAAGACAAAAACCACATCTACAAAGATTTTCCGCCGTAAGAATGGAAGCCCATGCCGCCGACAAAGCAAAAAATGCAGTTTTGGTTGATGTAACCTTACACTTCCATATCAATCTCAATGAAAAGGATTTGTCCTTCCCTTTGGCCAACCTCCTATAGAAGAACCGTATTGTGAACTCGTCATCTTTATTGTCTCTCCAATTAATTCCATCCTCCCTATCCTCCTCCAAAGCTACCTTGCTTAACAGAGCCATTAAATCCTCCACCTCACCCATCTTCGTATCAAAAACATTTTGTTATAAGCTGAGGGCTCCAAATCTTCTTTCTTGCTACAATGGAAATGCAATCCACTATCAATGCCTTATTGCCCACTGCTATGTTGTATAGATTGGGAAATTTCACCTTAAGAGATCCATCCTCAAGGCAATGATCTGTGCAAAACTTCACCCTTAAGCCTTCCCTTATAACAAACTGAACACATTGAGCAAAACCTTCTTTTCCCTCTTGAATTGCTTTCCAAATACCACAACCGTAGGCTTCAAGAACATCTTTAGAATACCTACCTCCCTCCTCACAACCTTACTTAGTAACTGCAATCACCCCTCTTCACACCACATCGTCCTTCACCGCAAACCTACACATTCACTTTCCCAACAAGGCTTGATTGAACATTTTAAGATCCCTAAAACCCAACCCACCTTTTATCAAGGGAAGTTTCACCTTATCCTTACTTACCATATTGAGCTCTCCTTTCATCATCTTTAACAACCCCTAACCCCCCCAAAAAAAAGCGCACACACACCAACAACAAGATGTGTCTTTGAAGCTTCTCCAGTTTCTTCTTAACCGAAGCTGTCATAGGAAATAAAGACATATAGTAAGTTAAAAGATTTGAAAGGGTGCTTTTAAGGAGTGTAATCCTCCCTCCTTTAGAATGATACTGCCTCTTCCTTCCTGCCAACCGGTGTTCGAACCTCTCCACAATTGCATCCCTTACCCTTGTTGAATTTTGCTGCCCAAATACTTTGACGGAGGGCTGCCTACTTCACATCCCATGCTCCATGCCAACTCCTCTGCATCATCCGCATCCCCTTCCAAAATGACTTAGCTCTTATTAAGATTTACTCTCAATCTTGTCACTGCCTCAAAAACAAAGTAGAATGCATCTCAAGTATCTTAACCAAGTTTCCTATAGAAAATGATTGTATCGTCCACTAAAAGGATGGGAAATCATATTGTCCTTGCCTCATCCCTCCAGAATGAATCCCCGTACTATACCCTCCTAAAACAACCCCATTAAGCATCCCGCTCAAAGCCTCCATCACTATCACAAAGAGAAAAGGGGAGAGGGGATCTCCTTGTCTTAGCCCACGAGAGGATTGAAAAAAACTAGTTGGAGATTCATTCACCAAAATGGAATAAGTTATTGTTGAAATGCAGCCCTTCACTCACTTCCTCCACTTCTCCCAAATACTCATCTTCACATGCATGCTAAGTAAAAAATCCCAATTAACACGATCATACTCCTTCTCAATATTCAATTTGCACACCAAGTCTTTTCTTTCTTCTTCCTCCTTGAATCAATGTACTCATTTGCCATCAAAACCGCATTCAAAATTTGTCTCCCTCCTACAAAGGCATTATGGCTTGAAGAAATGATTCCTCCCATTGGACTCCTTAGTCTCAAGACTTTAGCTACTAGCTTGTACAAACTTCTCACAAACTAATCGGTCTAAAATTCTTAATGCTCTCCGCTCCTTCTTGAAGCGTTAAGACTCCTTTTAGAGGAACAAGACTCATAAAAATAGCCAAAAACCATCAATACATCCTTCCTCATCACCCTCCAACAGTGCTAGTGAAAGAGCCATCTGGTCCCCGTGCCTTGTCCCCATCACAACACTTTAGCACTGCAACTATCTCTTCCTCCTTAAAGGGGCACTCAAGAACATTTGCTTCGTCCCTCGATATGTCCAAATCTTTCAAGCTAGGTCTCCAGTCATAGGCTTCCTTGTGCAAATTCTTGTAAAATTCCACAATTCCTCCCCGCATGTCCTCAACCTCCTGAAAGGGTCTATCACCAATAGCGATCATGCTGATATTTTCTTTCGCTTGTGGTAGTTGGCCACCTTGTGGAAAAACTTTGTATTTTTATTCCCTTCCTTCAACCACAACACCTTCGATATCTTCCTTTAAGAGATTTCCTTCAGCTTCATAACACATCCCAACTCCCCTTTCATGCTCTCCCTCTTAACTCTCTCCTCTTCTGTCAAAGCCTGTTCCTGTTCCTTCCTATCCATAGTCTGAATCTTCAATAGCAGATTCTCTTGCTTTAACTGGACATTACCAAATTCCTCTTCATTCTATCTCCTCAAATATGCCTTCAAGAGCTTCAACTTCTTAGCCATGATGGAGCTCAGATCTCCCCTTATGTCATACCCTTACCATCATTCTGCCACCTTATCTCTAAACCTGTGAACTTGCAGCCACATATTTTCAAATCTGAAGGGGCTTTTCCCTAATCTCAAGCCTCCACTATCCAACAAGATTGGTTTGTGGTTTGACAGTGGCTTTGGAAAGCAAATTTATGTGGAATTAGGAAATTTAACTTACCAAGACGTAGATATTAGGAAACGATCCAACCTAGACATGGCTGGATTGTCCCTATTACTGCTCCCAAGGATCAAAATATCGTTTCGATGTATAGTTTCGGTTTGTCTAGAAACGGAAACGTTTCAGAAACATAATAGAACTGAGAAAAAATTGGAAACATTACTTAAAATTTATTTATTTATACAAATAAACCTATTTATTGAATATTTGTCCATGTTTAAAGCATATACATCATATTAATGATAAATGACACTAATTTAAATTGAAAAACTAAAGACTAACTACTTGTTTTTTCATTGTATAGTGTGAAATACAATATTTCTTGACTTTTTTTATCATGTAGATGACAATAATAGCATAAGAAGATCTTTGAAGGGACATAGATTCACAAATTGATACGAATGAAGCAATTTTTTATATTTTTCATGCTTTTGGATGTTACAAAATCATTTCATAAATGTTTTTTTTTTTTTTGTAGAGTTCATTAGTGATCTTTCATGGATAAATGAACATTTTCTTGTAATGATATTTCATGTTTATAAAAAAATCAAATAATTATCATTATTATATATAGAGATATACTTATCAAAAAAAAAATATATATATAGAGATATATAAATAGCTATAAACAAAATAACTAACTAATGATCAAAATTTTGTTTCATAGTGTTGTTTCGGTCACCCAAAAAATGGAAACGTTTTAGAAATATAGTGGAAACGATAAAAAAAATTAAAATGTGTAAAAACATAAAGTAAAATATATGAATGTGCAAAAATAAATAGTATAATTAATTAATTGTAAATGTTTTAGGGAACATGTCCATTCACACCAATTATTAGGGTGAAATTGAAAAACAAAACGTAAATGCAAATTAGTTATTAATACCAAATAACTCTTTATTAATTAAAAAATAGTATAAAAAATTGGAGCTAATTTTTTATATAATATGAAATTATTATATAATTTAAAATATTTCTCCTTTTATTTTTTGCCCTTCTCGGGCTGTTAATGAAATTCTCAGTTTTTCTATAAAAAAAAAATTATATATTTTAAAATATATAAAATTATTATAATTAAATACAATACAATACCATAACATAATAGATATATACTATGTAATATCCACAAATTAGATAATTTGACACAAGTTACATATAAAATAAAAAGTAAAACAAATAGCGATTTAAACCTATTATAATTAGTAACTTAGTATTAAAATAGTTGTTTCTCTACACTTTATTTTCCCTACTACTTTTCTATTATTTTAAGCAAAATAATAGAAATATCTTCTTTTAATTTTGAGTCTTAATCCTTGAAAAATAAATGGATATTACCTTTTACTAAGTTCTAGAATTATTGTTGATACAAAAGAAATGTTTCCTCTGATTCGGTATGTTTCTACTAGTTTCGGTATGTTTTCACGAAAACAACTTTGTTTCTATGAAAACATGTGAATTTCAATATTCCACTAGTGTTTCGTTTCAGTTTCCTGAGAAATGAAAACGTTTTGGCCGTTTTGATGAAAAAGAAACGAAATTTTGATCCTTGATTGCTCCATGTGAATTCCCCTCCAACCAAAGGCAAATCCACTAAATGATTTTGATTTGTTAACCCTGAAAAAGCTTTCATACTTTTGGTCAACCACCCCCACCTCTTCTCTCCGTTGGATATCTAGTCACTTTGAAGTCCCCTCTATTACCCATAAATCAGCCCCCCTATTAGCATCCCTTTGCAGCTCCTCCCAAAAGAGACTCCTATCAACCTCCGAATTAGACCTATACACCCCTGTGAATACCCACTCCAAGTTCCCATTTAGCAATTTGAACTTACATGAAACCAAAAGTTCTATGCTTTAGGCCTTAGATTGTGAGAGATCCAATTGTGGGAAAATCTCACTTCCTCTTTGATTACATCCTTTTACCTTTTCAACTCATTTCGCACTCTTTATTCATGTGGTTATTCTCTCTCTTTTTTTCCCCCTCAACAGCGGACAGCCTCTCTCTATGATCTCACCAGTCAGCTTAATATTCCTGGTGAATCAAGCCAGATGGCACTTTATTGATGCCAAAAAGATCTAAATAAAAAAACTGGCCTATTGGCTGTTCTTTGCAATCACTAGTTGATGTGATCATTATCTATTATTATCGTTGAATATTTAGAAATCAATCCTTTGTTCTGCTTCTCTCTCTTCTGAACCTAATTATACAAATAGAATACTATTAGAGAACCACAGCCCATTGTTGGTGATTAAAGGAAGGGCAGTGCAACATAACCCACCATGGCACTTCTACAGCTTATCCACAAAGGTTTAAATAAGTACCACTACATCCTAAATTATATGACCCGAATTTTTAACCATCTTAGTTCTCATCTTCCTCATCCAGGTCGAACTCTTCAGTGACCCTCCAATTATGAAGCATGGACATTCTATTGTACCTCAAGTGTCCGTGTCGGACACCGACACTCTCGGACACTTTCTGGACACGTGTCAGACATGCAAAAAAATAATGTCCATTTTTTTTTTTTTTTGTGTGTGTGTGTGTGTGTGTGTTTTCTATGTAATAGTTAGTAAATTTATTTTGGAACTTGAATCATAGATGTTGATGATTAAATAAAGAAGTTCTTGAATTTTTATCTAATGACTCTGTTATTTTAGTATCTTAATAATATTTTTGTAATTTGTGTGTTTTTATGCTAATTTTAATTAAAATAATATTAGGTTTTTATTATATGGTCATTATAAAAATATATAAATTTTCAACGTGTCCGTGTCGTGTCGTATCCGTGTCCCATGTCCATATCCATGCTTCTTAGCCGTCCAACAAAGAAGCCATAATCCAAATTGCCGAAGCATTGCATGTCACGACCCGAAACCCACCCTGCGCGGATTACCGGATCGCGACCGCCGCCCCGAGACCCGAAGGCCTCGAGACAAGGCTCGCATAGGTAGCGGTATCGAATAGATGTGCTTCATGTGGTTGCGGAAGCGTGAAAACTTTTTTTTTTTATTTAAAATTTGCACATCTGTCCGATACTGCCGCTATTCATAATGGTACACATGTTCACACATTCATATAAAATCAGAGCATAACTAAAACTTAAAAGATTTCATAATTAAAATCTTAATTCAACTGCCCCGTGGGGCTTAATACACGTCCTTAAAATATCAGCTAATACAAACATATTAATCAGAGTTCATATGATTTTTCCCCAAAAGAACTCCTCAAGCTAGGTCATCCTTATAGTCTTCAAAAAAATCGATCTGCCCTTAGTCACCTGAAAGGGGGGCGGATAAAATCCGGGTAAGCTAATCAAAGCTTGTGAGTAATTCCTGCATTCGTCATGAGGTTTTCAACTGGTAGTGGTTTTAGCACATGAGGGTTTATGAAATACTCACTACCAATTGCTCGTACATTTTAGAACACAGAATATATGCATTCTTAAAACAATAGCTTTGAACAATTAAAGTATTCAAGCTAAACACACATTTTCTTCAAATAGAGCATATGCAATTTAAAAGCATATAAACACGTGAAATAGAATGGGGATAACACCTACTTCTATTTTCAAAATCACTTGTCATCTTTTCTCTTTTATTAGGCGGAATCTGTTTCGAACCAGACTCCCATTTTTTTTTTTTTTTGCTGCCAATACTGTCGATGGATATATCTCATTTGCCTGGGGGATTAGATCCTTCTACCGGGCATGTACTGTTGAATCCCGAAGGATTTCAACCATCATAGGGGGTGGTACTTAGTACCGTTTATCTTATGAAACATTTGTCACATGACTTCTTCAATAGATATTTTTCATGAACATTTAAAGCATGTATAACTTCTACAATAAAGCTTCAAATACACGTGATAATCAAATTCAGAATATTAAAGAAATTTGCATTTGATTTAGACATGCTGATTTATTTTCAAGAAAAGAGCTGAATTTAAAACATTTAATAAGCATGCCGTAACAGAATATTTTTAAAGAACGGAATCATATAAAGACTGAATTTGATATTCAAAGGCTGCAATAACTTGAGCTTAAAACTTCTTCAAATATATGGAGTTAAATCTCCAGTTCAAATACAGGGTTACTCACCTTGGTCCTTTAGGGTTAGCTCTACTGAGGCGCCTTCCCTTTAACTTTCTCTTTCCTTAGCCTATCAAGATTTATGAAGATTTCATAAATTTTCATATGTACTTAATCAACTCCACAACTCACTAAGTGTAGACTGTGAGAAGCCTAAATTCTCATACCTGTCTGTCTTATAACTGTAATACAGAGCTAGTAACTTATGTTCTTAATGATAATAATATTACCTGCGACGCCATTCGGCTAAGGTTTCTGTGTTCTCTCTCTCCTCTTCCAATTTCCTTTTTTTCCTCCTCCTTCTTTTTAGCCTCCGCCACCATGGCCTTGGTGGGTGATTTGAACATGAAGGGGCTTACCGAGACAACCTCTGTCGCCTTGGCTATCTTGACAAATCTGTCGATTACTCTCTGTCGACGCAACAGCTCTTGCATGAAGGCTTGTTGCTTTGGGTCCTTGGCCCTTTGGGCCTTGGTCATGATCGTGTACTTGGGTCGTTGTTCTTCCATGATTTACCTAAGATCAATTTATGAGTTAGAAATTTTTATTCTAAGGTTGATGTGTTGTCATGTCCTCGTATATGCCGTAGATTAGTACTTTGGCATCACTTTAATTTATAGTCATCTGACAGATGCTATTCATCAAATTTTATGTATTTTTATTTTAGACATTTCTTTTGGTCGAATAGACTCTACCATTGAGTCCGGAGCGTCGAAGAAAGTCAGTTTAGGCCTTCGTAGAATTTAATTCGGCTTAGGACATGTTAGGGGTATTTTGGTAATTTATACCTTAACGTGTCTAAATTTTTCGGAGTCCCGTCTCGTGAAACGGACCCCACCATTAGATTCAGAATGTTCCAAATAGTCAAAATATACTATTTATTTATTTCATTTGGACCTTGTTTGACTCATTTATGAGGCAGGGGTATTTTGGTCATTTTGGCATTTTTAGGGGTCTTTAATTTTTCGGGGCCTCATCTCATGTCACGGACCTCACCAATGGACTCAGAGGGTCCAAGATAGTAAGGTTACATATATGACTTGTAATTTTTGGACAACGGACCATTTCGGAGTATTTAATTTAATTAATTTCATTTAATTAAATTAATCTAATAAATATAGTATATATATATTTAAGGGGGGATTATGGAACAGGTTGAATAGGGTGGCACGCTGGCCAGCGTGTCACCTCCCTCCCCATACGTCCCACGTTCGAATCCTGTAAGGTGCAATTGCACCTTTTTTTTTTTTTTGGATTTTATTAGGTTTATTATATATATATATTGGTTCGCATATATGGCACACGCGCATGCGTGGCCGAGTGGAAAGGGCGTGCATGGGCGCGTGGGGGTCAGGGGTTCGATACCCCGTAGCAACAAATCCTTCCCTTTTCTTTTAATTTAAACCGTTAATACATATATATATATCCCAATGCCCAAAACGACGTCGCCCCATTAATTCGGTGGCAAGCCCAGAGGCTGCCACGCGTCTGAGTCGACACGGAAATTTTAAAAGACCGAGTCAACTCACTGTCGTCTTCCCCATTTCTTCCCCACTGTAACCCTAGTTGCAGGTTTCCATTTCTTCCTATTTCGTGGATTTTGGCCAACTTTTTTGCTGCTGTTTTCAACCTAAAATGTTTCTAAAACATTATGGAGTGTTTTGGCATTCATTTGGAGATTTGAATGTGGCTCAAAAGCTTGGTTTAAGCCATGATAATCCGAACCTGTTCATGGGTCGTTCATGGTCATTTCTCCATCATTTTTAGTGTGGTTGGGTTTATTTTGATCCCCTCTTCATGAAGATTCAAATCCCATTCATGTATGTTGGTTTACATGCGAGTTTAAAGGTTTGGGTTGTAAACCCGTAACCTGCAAGTCCATGTTTGGAGGTCTTTCTTTGGGATTTTTGATCGCGTATATAGGTTTTTAGGATGCTCTTAGGGTCTTCTTGAGGTCTTGATAGACCAAATTTGGTTTAGGGAAAGTTGGTTCAGACCTGCTCCAAGCAAGGTCCATCCATGGCTGCCTTGTGTACGGCTTGTGTTTCTTAGGTGTTTTAGGTCGAGATTTTCATGCCTAATTCATGTATATTCATCCTAACCATCATATATGCTAAATCAAAGGCTTAAAACAGATTCATACATATAAAAATTCTAGAGAGAGAAATTCAAGTGTTTGAGGGTTTACCTTGTTTCAAACTGTTTCTCTCTCCCTTGCTCCTTGCTTCCTACTTCTGAATGTCCCAGAAACTCCCTCAATCTCTCCCTCACTCTCGAATGGTTGTGTTTTGTGTGTATAAGCACCATGTATTTTGTATAAGGAGAAGAAATCACGGCAATTTCTGATTGCCCCTCTCTTTGGTTTAACCCATTTCAGGCTTCTTCATGAGTGGCCTGAATTGCCACTGTTGGGCAGGCCATGAGTGGCCGGTTGTGTGTGTGTGTGGTGTTTGACTCACATATATATATATATATATATATGTACATAGTTCAACCCTAATACACCTTGGATAATACACATACCTCTCCCACTTTTGTACACTTTGGACAATAGCATGCCCTATTATACATACATTTCATACATACCTAATTTGGCATACATGCATGCATGCATGCATACACATACACATTCATGTATACTTATATATATATATTTAAGGTTATAATTATTCACATATATATATTTTTTTGTATTTAATTATGCATATTAATTGTTACAATTTATTTCTTATACTTAAAATAATTAATTACTTTAAAATTAATTATTTTCTTAAATGTATTATCTTGTACTAATCTTCGTATCCTCGTAATACGTGCCCAAATTCTCGTACTCGTATCAACAGTCGGTAGTTGATGTGAAAATATAATTATCATCAAAATCGACAGGTTGGTGATTGCAACGAAAGTGATGTACAGTCATCCTGACTTTTCAGGACATTTACTTAAAAGTTCGTGCGTCGGGGTCGACACCGACCTTGTTACTAAAGGCGTTGATTTCCAATTTCAACACAACAACTTAATAGTCCCTAATTCGGGTCGGGGTATTACATTGCACATAACAATCCTCGTGTGCCTTATCTTTCCATCTCTGCTTTGATTTGTCTAGTTTTCTTAGCTAGATCATTCCTGTTGATTAATGTGTCAAATTTACCCAACGTTGGGAGTATGTCGTTCACCATTGGATTCCTCATATCAATGGTCCTAAAAGTGTGTACATTAAGTGTTTTGCACCAGGTGTTAGTGGATGCCTTCTCATATATATATATATAATATACTTTCTATTTAGTTCATGATGTCACTTTATCTCAAGTAATTTGCAACAATTTGATTTGCAGAACCCTAGGTGTTAGTGGATCCCTTCTCATATATATATATATAATATACTTTTTGTTTAGTTCATGATGTCACTTTATCTCAAGTAATTTGCAACAATTTGATTTGCATAGGAGTGTTTAGTTACTGGAGAACTTTTTGGTATTTTTAACCTGCAATATATTTCTAGCAATTCCGTTTTCTAGGGTATATGGGTTATACTTCATGTCATAGTTGTTAGTATCATACGATACGTTTCAATACAACAGAAAAACGATATGTCGCAGTATTTTGTATCGTTTTGCACCGTATTGTATGATGCAGTTCTGATACGTTATAATATGATACGATACGCCGTATCGAATGATACGTGTAGAAACAAAAAATGGCAGGTTTTTTTTTGTTGCGTTTTGGCTAAGGAAAAAAACAATGTCATGTTGCTTTAGTATAAAAGCTATTTTGGTTCCTCACTTTTTTTTTTTTGATAAGTAATTGTATTTATAGAAGAATGCGCCCGAGGTGGGCGAATCAACTATTCTAGTTCTTCACTTGCACTAAATGATCACGCTCTCCAACTCTATCATAGACCCATCAAACTCTAAGTCCCTTATTTTAGCAGTGTTTGCATTATGTAACTTGTACAAATTTTTTTGTGGATTGCATTCTATTTGTACCGTGTATATATTGTTTGGTTATGAATTATACAATTTGACTTACCAAAAAGGAATTTTTATTCTAAAAAAATGAAATTTTATTGTTGTCTGATTGGAACTTGTAATATTTAATATTTATAATTTCTTATTTCTTGTATTGTATGGACTATGAAGTATGAATTATAGAATTTAAGCTGAATTTTTGTTTTTATAAGAGAGTTGAAATGTTATTTATATCATTTTTAACAATGTGTATTTATATATTCATATGTATATATATATTTTAAAAAATTGCACATATATTACGATATATGATACGATACATATTTTTTGAAAAACGATACGCCCTGCGATACATGTTTCAACAACCTTGCTTTATGTAACTTCCTTCTGTTGCCTGTCATTTTGATTGTTTCTTCTAGTAAGATTTGGAAATTATATAGGGAGTAGTATGGTTATGATATTTCCCGAGTTGTACAAGACTGATAACACTTTGAAAAGAAGGATATTTTGTAATCAGAAACTTCTATACCTGGAATAAAGTTGGGGTTGAGAACTTAGTGATATATACTTTGTAATATTTGATAGAAAATTAAAATAAATGCATAAGAAAAACTCAGAGATATTTCAGTTAGGCGTGAGATTAAGAAAATTTATCAAGATGCACTTCAATATGGCTCTGAGTCTCTATCCATATCTTGATTCATAATCACTATGTATGTACCAGGCAGAAAATAAATGGCCAGTCAACAAGAACATAGTTGAACATCATTAAATAAGTCTTTATCAAGTATCGATTTCTGACCCCAAATATGTTGTGATAAGGTTTGGTGTTTCATGGACTCATGTGTATGCATGTATGTGTAGACAGATGCATGTATGCATCATATATAGGGATATTCAGTATCAGTGTTGTTTGGTTGGATTTGAACCTACTACTCTAGGATCTCATGGGCTTGAATTTACTCATGTTTGCAGATGAAAGCTTGGGCAAAAGCAAATGATATTAACAGCTCTAAAGATCGAACTCTGAACTCTTTATCCATAATATCCTTGGTCGCTTTACATCTGCAGGTATATTTGTTTTTCCTTTCTGCCATCTTCTTTTCTTCATATTGATGTTATTGTTACTTGTCATTGGTAGGAGATCAAAGTTAGTCAGCGTCCGATATAAGAAGGGAGCTTGCGTGAGTAGTACTAGGATGGGGGAATCCCTTGGAAAGTCCGCGTATTACACCCCTTGAAAAAGTGTACAATATAAGATTTTAAATAGAGAATGCATATAGATTGGGTAAAAACACTCCTATGAATTTTTAGCTATAAAAGAGATCGAAGGGGACATAAACTTCCAGTTGTATTTGTGACTGTGAATTATCCTTTTACATTGTTCATTTCATCTTAGCTGAAAGGTATGAAATTGAGTTGCATATTATTATTTAATTGTTTTCCGAGTTATCTAAATGAGTTACAAACATATGAAATTTATAAGGGGTTAAATACTTAAATGTCTGGTTGAAAGAGATGTTCAGGAGATATAAATGCTATTTTTTTATAGGTAAAAATAATTAATCGCCAGAAGGAGGGCTTGAACCTCCAGGATATAAATGTTATTTTAGCAAAAATGTGTAGAATTGAGGATGCGGTAAAGATTGACAGTAAAAACATACTAGAAATGGAGCGATTTCGTTATCTAGCATTGATTATTCGTAAGGAGGGAGCAGTTACAAATGATGCATCTCATAAAATTAATGTAGGATTGGTTTAGTGGAGTGTCTTGGGTGTATTGTGTGATCAGCGAATATCCATAAAGTTAAAAGAAAGAATCCTGTAAGTAGCTATCAGACCAACTATGTTCTATGTAGCAGAATGTTGGGAAGTTAAGAAACATGCTCATAAAATGAATGTAATCGAAAATGAGTTTATTGAGATGAATGTGTGGAAAGACAACAAAGGAAGATTAGGTATTAACATATTCGTGAGACGGTGGAGGTAGGCCCTATTGGAGAAAAATTAAGAGAAAATTGCTTAATATGGTGTGGTCATGTGCAACAAAGACCTATAACTATTCCAGTGAGACAGAGTGGTACGATATACTTTAAGGGTAATACTAGGGGAAGGGGAAGGGGAAGACCAAAATTAATATTGGTTGAGGTACTAAGGGAAGACATGGAAACTTGTGTTGTAATTGAATATATGGCCCTCAAAATAGTGGAATGGCGAAACAAGATTTATGTAGGCTACCCATGGTTGGGATAAAGCTTCTGATGAGTAGAGAATTTAAATGTAATCTGAATTCTTTTACAGATATCAATCAGTTGTAATATTTTTTTTTGGATAAATAATCAGTTGTACTATAATTTGAGTTGAACTTGAATTGGACCTGATTATGATTCAATTATAGTTACACTAACTAGAAGTTAAAAGCTTAGGTTGGTTCAGTCTGGTTTAGATTTGAATCCAATCAGACTTAGAATATACTATATATTTCTATATCTTCCATAATTCCATTTATATGCATATATAATCTCTGAATGATTTTTTGATAAGTATAATATCAAAATGATTTTGTAATTTCATAAAATATTGAAAACGATTAACTTAGATTTAAACCATAAAATTATAATATTATTTTTAGTCATAGAGGCTTGGGTGATATCCCTTGGGTTCGAGGTTCAACTCTCCCATGGGCCACCTATTAATATATTTTTTAGTGATAGTTGTTAAAGTCTCTAGGCGTACTAAGGTTCCAAGGTCTCTTGAAGCTTAAGTGCAAGGTGCAGCATAAGGCGTGAGCTTCAATGAATTTAGGCATGTGTAATAAAAATGCATATGAAATATAGTTATAATTGAAAATTTTAAAATATGCAACACAAGTTAATCAAGATCAAAATGAGGCAAATTTTGGGCATACAATTCAAAGGTTTTCTAAATCAATATACATGCATCTTTTCAGTTGTAAGACAAAACAGTACATATAACTTTAATTTTGCATATGCATTCAATTAAATCAATGCACAATTGAAACAATTCAAAATCTACACCAAGTTTGACTTCATTATTAGCCTTATTATTTTATGTGAATTTTCATATAATTGAATTATTTCAAATATTTATTTTCAATGGTATAACAATGATATTATTTTTCATGTCTTTTAGAAATGTAATTATTGTAATAATAATCCTCAGTATTAATAAAGATTTTATCCTCAATTATATAAATAAAATTAGCTTACTTTTATGATTTGTATAATTAATATTTATTTTTTTAATTTTTGGTTAATTATTGAATGACTTTGAATAGGGTTGCAAAGCTTTGCTCGGGCATCCCTCATTTCTTTTCTCACATCAGCTTGGTGGCTTCCTGGTCCGGCTGGCTTGTGCAAAAGTCAATGAACAAACCTTTCACGTGTCAGGATGGCTTAAAAAGTAAAACAATTGCTGACAGTCCTTTTACTGGCACCTTGCATATGCAAGTACTTTTTTTAGAAAAGATATTTTATTCTAAAGTCACTGAAATCATAGTAACCAATGGACTAAATTTTTTAACTTCCAAACTTCATTATGGGCTATCAATTGACATTTCAAGCTTCATCCCATGTAACCTTCAAATATGTTTAGCACTTCTCGTGTTCACGAGCTTACATGAGCCAAGCCAAGGGTTGTTCATATCTGAATCTTAAAGCGTCTACAAGTGAATTTCAAAAGTTTTCTAAAATCCCAGAATTTAATCTATTTAATTATGCATGAATCAAATAAGAGTAGGATATAAATACCTTAAATCTGTTTTTTGGGTGATTTGATCTTGATCTCTGAATTCAAGGAGTTTCGGTTGCTCCAATCTTCTCTTTTCCTCAATAAGCCAAGCAACAATGAGAGAGTGGGCTTTTAGCATTCCAAACAATGCTCGCTAAAATGCCCTAGAGTACCTATGGAATAAGCGTGTCAATTATGTGGCTAGCCACACTATATTGGATTATTCATAGAGGCTAGAGAAGGGACCAAAGGGAAAATATAAATTCTAGCTTCAATAGGTTTATGAAGTTTCTAGTATCTCATAACCCCTCCAAAAACCTATGAACTATAATCTACTCTACCATAGAATTCTAATTACATTCTAGAACTCGTATAAATTACATAGAAGCCATAGGAATTAGATAAATGTGTAAGCTTATCGCTGGACATACTAAATTATTGCAGATAAGGAAGGGGAGAGAGAAACATCTTGTGAGATGGGTCAAAATGAAAAGACCTTTGGATGAGAGTGGTTTGGGTTTTAAAGATGTGAGGGCTTTCAATAAAGCTTTGTTAGTCAAATGGACGTGGAGATATGCTATAGAAGAGTGAGCAATATGGAGGAGAGTCATTGCTATTAAGAATGGAGAGGGGGATGGTGGTGGTGGTTTTCTAATGACATTCGGGATGCTTATGGATACAGAGTGTGGAAAGCTATTCTATAGCGGAGGGTTGAGTTCAGAAATCTAGTAAGCTTTGGGGTGGGTGAGGGAGCTAGGGTGCGCTTTTGGGATGATTGGTGGTGTGGGGACATGAAGCTAAAAGATAAATTTCCAGCATTGTATGCCATAGCCTCTAATAAGGATGCTGTGGTGGCAAATTGGGTTGATGTTGTTGGTGGTGAAGTGGTTTGGAGTCCTCATTTTAGGAGAAATTTACATGATTAGGAAATGGGGGCGATGGAGGATCTTATGGCTTTATTATGTAGGCAAGTGGTGAGAAGGGGGAGGGAGGATTCTATGGTGTGGAGGATTAGAAAACAAAAGAAATTCACGGTGAAGTCTTTTTATCATTTCTTGATTGGAAGGAGGGAGGAGAATTTCCCATGGCAATTGATTTGGAAATCTAGAGTTCCAAAGAAGGTAGCTTTCTTTTGTTGGTCAGCAGCTTGGGGAGTGATTCTTACTTTGGATAATTTGAAGAAAAGGGGATTTCAGCGATGTTGCATGTGCAAACGGGAGGAGGAGACCATTGGCGACCTACTCCTTCACTGTCATGTGGCAAGCGATATGTGAAATATGGTGCTGCTACTTTTTGGCTGCAAATGGGTTATGCCAGCCTCTCTAAGGAAGCTGTTTTTGAGTTGGAGAGCAAGTAAGATGAGGAAAGAATTGAAGCCTATGTGGAGGATGGTGCCGTTATGTCTAATTTGGTGCATTTGGCAGAAGCGGAATCGATGTACTTTTGAAGATAAAGAGCTCTCAGTGTGGAGGCTTGAGGACTCTTTTTTGTATTTTTGATTTTTTTTGGCGTAAGGAGGAATATTCTATGACTTTAGATACTTACCTTTCTTTTTTGGGGGAGTTAGGGTCTTGATTTTTTTAACCCCTCTTGTTCTCTTTTGTATATGGTTTAGCCTCCCTTAGGCTACTTTTTAATAATATCTATTACACTTTACTAATCGAAAAAAAAAATTTCTCTGTAATTCGATATCCATAAACAGAACTAGGTAATTTGTTGTTAACCTTCCTATCTACATCTTAAATATATATATTTTTTGATTAATAAAGTATATATCACTAAAAGGGAGCCCGAGAAGGGAAAACCGAGATATACAAAAAAGGGAATAGGCTACACATATTAAGGCCTAAAATCCCCCAAGAAATCTATGAAAGTATCTAAATACATAGGATAATATTCTTTCAACCAAAAGAAAAGCATTCGCTAAAAGCTATCTTTCAAATGCCAAATTAGATTTTCCGTAAGATTCCTTTACCTCCATATACACTAAGTCAAGCAAAGGGGAGCCATCTTCCACACACGGCTTAAATCCTTCCTTAAGTGCCCACATCTCCATCCCAAAAAAACATCTTTAACTGAGCTTGACATCACCCACCTACACCCAAACAATGAGAAAACCAGATTCCAGAGATCTCTAGCCATCTTGCAATGAATTAAGAGATGATTAGTCGTTTCCTCCTCTTCCCTGCACATGTAGCATCTGCTTGGTAATTGAAAACCTCACTTTTTAAGATTGCCTGTCATTAGGATTGCACCCCAGGAATCCAACCAACAAAAGAAAACTTTCTTTGGAAATCTTGATTTCCAAACAAGTTGCCATGGATTCAATTTCTCTTCATTCCCCATCTAATACCTGTAGAAGGATCTAATTGTGAAGGTCTTTTTCTGTCCACTTTCCAAACCATAGCGTCCTCCCTTCCCATTCTAATTTTCATCTTTCTAGCAAACCCATAAACTCCTCTACTTCTTTACTTCCCAATCATAAAAGTTCCTCTAAAACAAGGATTCCAAGCAAAATTATCACCTATCTGGCTATCCATGAAGCGTAATCCGCAAACAAAACTTCTTTATTTGAAGCAATGTTATATAAAAGGGGGAACTTCTCCTTCAACATCCCATCAAAGCACCATGTATCCTCCCAGAACTTCACCTTTCCCCCACTTTCATTCTAACCATCTGCCTAAAAGACCCCCTTCCTTTTAAAACGGCCTTCCAAAGAGGAACCAACTGCTCTTTTGATTGAAGAAAAAGATGAGGAAGAAGATGATGAAAGAACTTGTGGAGAGCAAGGAATAAAATATCGATAAAAATGATATATTGCAAATTCAAAAATATAGATATATCGATGTGTATATTGCAATTACATATCGATATTGCACATTTTTTTAAAATCAATTTGAGGAGTCTCCCCACATCATCTTGATAAACTCCAACGGGAATTCCTTCGGGGTGGATATGAGGGGGACCACAGGCCGAAATTAGTTAGTTGGGAGAAGGTGAGATTCCCAGTGAAGGGTGGTGGTTTGGGTGTGAATGACTTGTGGGTTTTTAATAAAGCTCTCCTTGGCGAATGGCTTTGGCGCTTTGCCAAGGAATCTAATGCTAAGTGGAGAATTATTATTGAAGCTAAGGGGAGGGTGAAATTTTGGAAAGATTGGTAGTGTGGGGAAGCTTCTTTAGAGAGAATTCCCAGGACTCTTTCAATTATCTTCCAACCGTGAGGCGTGGGTGAAAGATTGTCACTTTTAATGAGAATGATTTTGTGTGGGCTACTCGTTTTCATAGAGATATGAATGATTGGGAGGTGGAGGAAGTCATTGCATTATTGGATTGCCTTCGTAATGTTCATGTGGATAAAGACAGAGGATTCTAGATGGTGGAGATTAGATTCTAAAAGGGAATTCTCGGTGAAGAATTTTTACTCTCTCTTCTCAAAGAAAGGTGTAACGGATTTTCCTTGGAAAGCTATATGGCGGCCTAAAGTTGCTTCAAAGGTGGCGTTTTTTTTTTGTTGCTTGGCCGGTAATGGGGGGAGCAATATTGACGATGGATAATTTACAAAAAAGAGGAATATTTTTGGCTAATAGATGTGTGACGTGTATGGAGGGAGAGGAGTCCATCAATCATTTATATGTTGATTGTTCGATTCCTAGAGTTTCTTGGAATATCATCCTCTTGCTTTTTGGGTATGTTTGGGTTATGCCTTGGATGGTTGGAGATTTGGTGAAGATGTGGCATGGAACCCGGATTGCTTGTAATGTGAAGAAAATGTGGCGTCTTATCTCTGTTTGCATTTTTTGTAGTTTGTGGTGCGAAAGGAACAATAGAATTCTTGAGGGGAAGGTTTCTCCTCCTAATAGATTAAAAGATAGAATTTTACATTTATTACACTTTTGGGATGTGGAATCATTTACTTTGTATAGATTCTTTTTAATTTTTTTTTGGGGGTGGGGTCTAGGCAATTAATGTAAGCGGACCCTTGTTTTGTACTTTTTCACCCTATCTTGTTTTGTTTAAGGAGTATCCTCTTTGCTTATCAAATATTTTTTGATAAGTATGTGGTATGAAACAAAAAAAAAAAAAAAACAAAAAATGCACACCGACGAGAATATAAAGAATACTAATCACTATAATTTACATAAAATCTAATTAAATTAACATAAGGGTCAAATTTGCATATGCATAAAATAAATTTTAAATATGTTATAGGATATAATATTAAAGTTACATCCTTTTTAACAGTTTAAGCTTTTAGAGAAACTAGTGATCTAACATGGTATTAGAGTAGACAGAATGTCTTGGGTTGAAACCTCACTGTTACCCTCATAATATGAATTTATGCATGTGTTTGCTTAATTTGGCCACATGTTTGAGGACGTGTTAAACGATATAATATTAAATTTACACCCTCTCTAACAGCTTAAGCTTTTAGAGCAACTGATGATCTAATAAAGTATACATAGTCTTTTACATTAATAATGTAAAACATTAAGTTCCTATTAGATTAAATCTAGACGTGCGATATTTCGCGATATAGTACGATATATAAGTAATATCATGAAAATTTTGAAATAAAAAAAAATTGGGATATTTTTCTTTGTGATATTTGTTGTGATATTGTGTGATTTTTTTTTTCACATTCAAATATCGTATTGCAATTGCAATATATTGCAAACTATCATGATATGTTATTCCTTGGAGAGTGACGAAGATGATGGTACACACTTGCACGCCCAAACGTGCGCACACAGATGTTACCATCAATGTCTTTTCTTTGTCAACTTATTTTCTGTCCATCTGTTCCATCTGTTTTTCCTTCGACTTCTTCAATTGGAGATGCGTGGTTTATTTTGGTCATCAAATCGAGTGATTTGTTGAAAAAGAAAATTGTAAATATTGAACCTTAATTTGACCCCATTATTCAACAAAGAGATAATGGGGCTAGGGCTTTATGTTTTATACTATTTATTGTCCATGTGGCTGTTTTTTGAGATGTTTTTAATAACCTTCTTATGTTTTTATATGTTTCATTATGTTGCTCACCATCTCTACAAATATATCTTGTTATTAAATTTACATTAATGATAAAACAGGGTTGATTGTTGTGGTCCTTATTGAAGGAAACATATATAATGAATGCTTCAAAATAACTAAATGGAATTATAATAAATAATTCAAATATATAAGAAACAAAAGACATGTATATATATATATATATAAATATAAAATCACCCTCCTTTTTCTGTGTTTTTTCCCTTTTTTTTATAGGTTAGAACCTCTATACTTTAGCCTTTGTTTCAGATTGTCTAATGTAAATTTTGACCTCATCTATTGTAGAGGATACATATAATGACAGGGAGTACTGCCCTTTTTGTAGCATCAGCAAGTCATTGCCCTATAAATTTTATCATCCCGAGTATCCATTCAGATGATTGATAACTTGGTATCACTGAAATTTGCTAAAATTCATTTGTGATTTAAAGTTTTTGAATTTCAATTAAGATGCTATATCATTATTCAGTCTGTTTAAAGACCTATCAGGTGCATGCTGACTTGGTGAACATCCAGAGTCACTGCTTCATTGGTTGCAAATTTGAAGTAGCTTTGTCACGTGTCGATTCATAGCTATATTACAAGTCCTTTTCCCCTGTGTGTTTGTTTTTATTTCTATTTGTGTGTGTATATATATATGTGTATGTATTTATTGTCTAATGGAATTCTTTAACCTTGCAGACTCGAGATCCTCCTATATTTCCTCCGTTGTCTGCCATATTCAGAGGTTGTAACCCCGCACGCCAAAAATTCAATTATAATGCTCATAGACAAGTACTTAATTTGTCATTTCTTGGGAAGGAATAGTTTATCTTCAGTTTGAGACATTGTCAAATATCATAGAAGGAATTTCTTTAGTTTCGTTAATCTTCTAAAGCATTTTCACATTGTCTATTGCTCTGGTTGGCTTGGGTTTGGATTCCTAAATGACATTTCCAACAAAATAATTATAATTTTATTTAATTAGTTTAAAGGAATAATTTGAAATTCCCAATGATGTGTAAAGGTACACAGCTTTTAATAGATTGAATACATAAGCTTGTTTGAAGCACAGAAAAATTGTACTAGTGTCATAATATATGTAGATATATCGAGCTATAAAACAGATAAGAGCTGATGGATATGGTTTGGTCATGTTCAAGATATTTTATTATAGGATTAATGGCAACAAGGAGCTCTCTAGTTTGGGAGGAAGGACGTAAGATGCAAGTGGTTGAATGAAGAAACATGAACAGCACATCAAGAAAATGTTTAAAAGCTTCTGAAATAATGGTATACAACAATCTATGTGGTGTGGACTGGCAGAACGGGGTCCACATAATTAAAGCCAAAAGCAGTGGGATTAAGCTTGGATACTGATGATGAAAGGAAGTTGGCATTATCCATCATTTGAGGTTTTATTTATGCTAAATGAGTAAGCGAGCGACTTGGTGATAGTGGAAATCAAATTTGATGTAACTCAAAGAATCCGTATATTAATTGGGCCCTTCTGATAGATGTAATATTAAAAAAGGGGTCCTGTCTTAGTGGCCCAGTTGAAGTAAAAGTAAAAGATTAAAGATTAAGTGCCCGAATTATATCTAAACTTTAATGTCCAAAACGAATAGAGCTTCTCAAGTAAAACTTTAATGTCCAAACTTTAATGCCTAATAAATTTTATTTTTATTTTTATATTTTGGGACACTTGCATGTGGAAATACTTGAAGAGAAAGAACTGTAAAAATTATGGTATGTGGAGTAAAATAAAATCCATAATACTATTTCATAAAGTTGATTGTTTTTATCTCGATCAGGAAGGGCTTTATTTTCTATTTACTGCAATTCTTGGAAGTTACTTAAGAATCTTTAGTACCATCTCTCCACGTTTCTTAGCCTTGGTTAGCGCCTGAGGACCTCGACAAGTAATTGTTCTCTAAATATTATTGTTTCTCTTTCTGATCTTTTGGTTCTTTAGTTGTTTGTGACAGTAGCTGAACTTGGTTAAATTGGTCATTACTGACATTTAAGTGGCATTGCCATGTTCTAGATGGGACTGATCCTCCAACGGTTTCAAAAGTAGTCAATGGTTTTCTGAACTATGGACAGAAGAATAAAGAATCCTTGGCTGAGCTCTTTATTACTCTGTTAATCAAGGTAACATGTGTAGCCCTCAGTGATATTAAGCTAATGGGTAAAAATGACACTTTCTGAAAGTCTTCCACTTACTCTATGAAGAAATTAATGCTATATGTGAACTTTATTTAATACAAGGCATTTCATTTTATGGAGTGAAACATGTCAACTTCTGGTGGTTCTTGTTGCTATTTCAGCTAGCATCAGTTGAAACGCTTTGGCCTGAAGGTCTTTGTGCAAGCACATATGAAGGATCTTGGACATCTAAAACATGGAATTCTAAAGTTGGCTATATAAGTGTAATTTTTATTTGACTTTTTGAAAATTTGAAGGTCTGTGGCTTCTATCCTCACTTTTTGACATGCTGAATGTATGCAAAATTATACATCTTTCACAGGTTGAGGATTTCACAGATCGATCACAAAATGTTGCAAGGGCAGTAGGAAAAACAGAAGTGAAAAATATCTACAATTGCATCCATCTTTCTGTTCAGTATGTTTTGTCCTTCATGGATGGCCAGATTCAAGGACCCCAGTTAAAGGAATTTTTGTTTGGCTCAGATCCTGTCCCTACTCTAGTGGGCAATGGTACAACAAATCTTGACAAAAATGTAGTGCAGCCTGAAGTTGCCTGTGACCCTATCCAGACAAAGAAGATGCGATTTACAGAAGGTTGGGGAGGAATAAAGCAAGCTGTTCCCCTTGATCCTATCCATATGAAAAGGATGCAATCTGTAGAAGGCTGGGGAGGACCAAATACAAGAGGTTGGGGAGGAATACATACTGAAGGTTGGGGAGGAGCGCGTATAGCCAGTTGGGAAGGAACACATACCAAAGTTTGGGGAGGAACACAAACTGAAGGTTGGGGAGGAACACAGCAGTTTGCTCCCCTTGATCCTATACAGGGCAAAAATGATGCAGTCTACAGTAGGTTGGGGAGGAACACAGCAAACTACTCCTCTTAACCCTATCCATACAAAAGGCACACAAGCTGCACCCGGTTGGGAGAAATCACAGCAAGCTAATGGTGAGACTTCAAACAATGGAAATCTGTTTTTAACTCCAATTCTTTATGGTACTCTTCCGTTGGCTCCTAGACTAGGTAATGAAGTGTTTTGTGATCCTCTGAAACGTCGTTTTATTCCTACTCAGAATCCAGTTGGTTTTGAAAGTTCATGTGTTGCTCCTCTACAACCGCCTTCTGTTCCTCCACAGAACTCGTTGGTGTTTGATGCGTCACCTAATATGAATCAGATGGTTCCAAGGCCTTATGTTGGACAGATGCATGCCAAACATGCGGGACCTAGTCACAACCAAAATGTGCATGGACTGCCTTTCAATCGGTAGGTTCCTGCCTTCATCCTGTTTGTTCTAGCACCTCTTTTTGTTGTTGTTGTTTATTTATGCCTTTTAGTCTTTATCTTCCTATTTAAAGTTCTTTGAGGTCAATTGCTATGAAGCAAACCTTTGTATATCATCAGGTGCTAGTTTGAAGTCATATTCACGGTTAGAATTCATTTGTCCTCAAAAGATTAGCACCAAAATAGAAAATGTGCTCCATACATTGCTTTGTTTTCTGAAATACAAATGTATGCTACCGGTGATTAAGTTGAATGCCTTCTTTTTTATTTTTATTTTTTCTTGTTTTTCTTTTGTGCACATTTGTTTGGTTTTGGGGGGTGGAAATATTTGTTCTTTTGTACAACAAAAATTCACTATATGAATTTAAATTGCGCCAATGAGGATATATAGCAATGCAAAACGATCTGGGTGATGACGACTATTTGATGCGAGGATCATTGATATTGCAGGTTAAACTATCTTTTCTTGGCGTTGCTTATGGGTTGAGTTGTTGCCCCAAGTCTTATTTGGTCTGGATTGTTTAACTGGGCTTTTGGACATCTTACCACAATGCTGAAACCATTTTTCCCTTCTACTTAGAATTTAATATAATACTATTCAGCAGCCTCTTATTAATATTATTGTATTTTTTTCTCTATTTTTTGGGATAGCATTTGAAGCAAGTCCCTTCTGGACTCCTTAGTTTCTAAAGGGCAGCCGCAACACCCTTGGCAATTACTTGCGGAGCAAGTCAACTTTTTTTTGTCTCCAAGAGACTACTCAATCAACTTCAGCAAGTTTTGCTGATTTGCTTTTGCTTGGCTTTCTG
The DNA here is from genome assembly GCA_008638375.1 of Nyssa sinensis. Lineage (NCBI taxonomy): Eukaryota > Viridiplantae > Streptophyta > Magnoliopsida > Cornales > Nyssaceae > Nyssa > Nyssa sinensis. The sequence continues at coordinate 24,675,456 of CM018043.1, forward strand.
CCAATTTTTATGACACTCCACAATCAATAAAATTAAAGAAAGACTAAATTATACAGACTTTTCATATAAATTTTTTTGTTAGTTACATTGTTTTTTTTTTTTTTGAAGTTTTTGAATTTATACTGATTTTTTATATTTTACTTATTAACTTGATAAATTATAAATACTCTCGTCTAGTCATCTTTTTTTTTTTTTTTTAAAAGAATAAAATTGATCCTTTTATGCTTGTTTTTTGTTTTTTTAAAGTTTCATCTTTTTTTTTTTTCATTTCAAATAAATATTTATTAAAATCTTAAATTTATTTTTATATTAAAATAAAAAGAAGTTATTTATCATAAATTTAACTTAATTTCAAATAAAAAAGTCTTTTAAAAAAGTTAGAAAAATTGGTTAAAAGTTTTTTTTAAAAATTGGTTAATTAAACTTACCTCTTCTATCATTTTGATAATTGTAATACCTCTTCTGTGTGGTTTCTAAATCCGTTAAACGGCAAAATAATTTATACATAAATAAAAAATGTTAAGCAAAAGTCAACTGTTTACACCAAGATGTTCTCATTCTCAACATTCATAAAAAGTTCTCAATAATTATTTATATTTTTTGAATTATTTTCCTTCTCCAAATCTTCCAACCAAATTAGAGTAGGTTCATGGATATATTCAACTTACTTACGTTTTCACACTACCAGACAATTCTTAAAATTTTTATGTAGTTTTGTTAATTTGGCTGCTAGATTATATGCTTATATCGTGTTTAGCATCTGTCTCAAATGTCAAGCAAATCGATATAGGTGTCTAATCTATAAATTCATATTTTTATTATAAATAAAATATCAGCGTAATTTTTTGCAACAGACACAAAAAGAAAAAGAAAAAAAGAAAACAAAGCAAAAGAGAAACTTTCACAAAAGTAAACAAAGTGGCTTAAAGCACGACTTTAAATAATGTGTTTACTGCACCTTTAATAACATAAAAATATATTATTTGAAATTTATTTTGTAATAATATGTTACTGACCCTAAAAAGTAATCAAGTAAATAATAAATATAATTTATACATGCTATTTTATAAGGGATAATACTTGATTCCACAAGGAACAGAAAAAACTCTTTCTACCTATTTAGGTGTCATTATTACAATCTAACACGTATACATTACACATATTTTATTTAATTTTTATATTTTAACTAAAATTAAATAATCACATAAAATATATAATCACTGCATATTACTAATTTGTATCTTACATGATATTTGTACTATGTCATTTTTTTTATATACAGAGTGTGAATAATGTATTTTCATCTAAACTGGTACTATCGGTTGAACCGCAGACTGATCCATAAAAAAGCCGCTAAGACTGTTCCTTTGAAAAACCGTTAGTTTCAATGGTTAGAGAACCGGCCGTTTAAAAGAAACCATGTTGTTATTTGTTAAGGTTTATAACTGTGCATATAAAATGACTAAAGTGACAGAGCTCTTATCTAAACTTGATTTTTCGATGCCTTTTACTTCTTTAACCGATGTGGGAACATAGGACGACGTTTGAATTTTAAACAAATTTTATCCTTTTATAAGTAGACAATTCTCACACCTTTTTAATCTTTCATCCAATGAGGGACATACAGGAAGAGACCAACGCTAACTTATTTTAAATTCATACAATCATTATGTTAGATATTGGGATGGGTTTAACTTGGACTCGTAATTATTTGGGCATTTATAAGATTTGAATGATAATTATGATAAGATTAAAATTCTTAACATTATCTAGATGGTTTCAAATTTCAATCAACGCAGATATATGTCGCAATTTTGGTTTTGCAATAGGTGTGAGAGGATTTTTGATTATCCGTCAACTTTTTGGGATCCTCTCTCCGTTTTCTCTCTGAGATTTTCCGAGATTACAGTCGTGAGACTTATGGACTTGGATTATGAAAAAACATAGGCGACTCGATTTTGTAACCGTCCTATTGACGAGAAGGATTTCTACATCGATGTACATGACAGAAAAGCTCGTAACACAAGTTGGTTTCTTCCGCTTCCGCAAACCCGGACTACAAGAGATAAATGGGTTCAACCCTATTGTTATTTCATATATTTCCTTCATTGGTATCAGAGCCACAAGCTTATGTCACACCCCGAATTTCCCACGAACCCGGGGCGCGAGTAACGAGACAGAAAGTGAAATAAATAAAAGGACAAAAGTAATTAAATTCAATAAACATGCGTCCATCATCATCCATACACAAAATAACATAAGATACATCGTTCAGGAGTCATTCGGGCTTAAGCCCTTACATTTCAATATACAAGTCTCATGGACAAAATATAACAAGTGTTTCCCCTTATCAAAGCATCACTGGGTCTCAAGCAGCTGGAGGGTCCTCATCTGAAAAATGTTGCCCACGAATGGGTCAGCTCAACTGCTGGTATGATGAGGTGCTAATGCCAGAAATAAAGCTAAGGCGTGGCATGTGCAAAGTGTACATTTATTTCTAAATGACATTCAAGCATCGCTGTAGTATATATGAATAGTATGCGTGACACACCCATGCACAACTCTATGCCACACCCATGTCTCGTTTACGGGTACTCCCCGATGGCTACGGAGTACCAATGCAATGGCCAATTTTGGGTTTTTCACCACAGGATCTACACCCTCATAATGCAAAGCACCACGTGCTTACCCACGCCATGTTCTCAAGGAATTCATCATATGCCAATATGCCAATGCAATCTCAATGAACATGGATCTCGATAATATGACATGCTCTGACAATAATAAATAAATCACCAGTCAGTTTCATATACATGCATATTTCATGTGTTCATACATCATAATTTATGTTCTTAAACTTGCAAGTAACACATAACATGTGAACAACCAATTCCAAATAATCAGGTAAACACATTACAAATAAACACATACAACATCTCAGTCATTCACAAATATTCCTAACTTAACTTCATTTCTAACATTAGCAAAACACCATACCTGATGGGTTGGTATCAACCCTAGAAGATCGTGAACTATATGTAACTGAACCGGTGGATGAAAATGTAGGAGATCAGATCGCCTCCTCCTGTCCTGTCAGGGTCCCTAAAAGTAGAAATTACAACTCAGTCCATTGTTGTTTGAATGTATGCTATTCATCAAATTTTATGTCTTTAAATTCATAGGTTTCTATTCTGCTAAATTAAACTCTACTATTGGTTTTAGAACGTTTAAGAAAGTAAGTCTAGGTTTTCGTAGAACTCAATTCGGACACCGGGGTTCAAAAGGGCAAAACAGTCATTTTGCACTTTACACGTGTCCTTACATTTCGTGACCTCTTTTCACAAATCGGACTCCACGGTTGAGTCCGGAATGTTCGAGATAATAAAATTCCACTATTTGTTTACCTAATTCGGAGTTCGTTTGACTGTGTTTCAATCTAGGGGCATTTTGGTAATTTTAAAGGTTACTACGGGTCTTTTATTTTTTCGGGACCCCGTCTCGTAAAACGGACCTCACCATTGGTCTCGGAATAGTCGAGATAGTCAAAATACACTAATGACTTGTCTCATTTGGACTCCGGGATGTTTTTGAATATTTAATTAATTAAATTAATTTAATTAAATAATTAATTAATTAATTTAATTAATATTTTATTAATAATTTAATCAGGTGGGTCAAAGTGTAATTTCTAACAGTTGGGGGGTCAATTCGTAATTTCTGAAAGTTCAGGTTAAGGTTCAAATTCAAAAGGTTCAAATCCAAAGGCTTAAATTTTAAAAAGGTTCAAATTCATTTAATTTAAAACAATGGCTGACACGTGGCAGGGGCGACCCGTACCCGCCCGAACCGGAACCAGATCCGACCCAGGACCCGACCCGACACCCCACCTTCTTCCCCGATTTTCCGGTGAAGCAGCGGTAGGGTTCCGGCGCCTTCTCCGGCGCCGGCGACCGACCTCCGGCGTGTTTTCCTTATTTTCAAAATGCCATTTCCTCCCTTTTTTCACGTAGATCACATCCCCAACCCCCATTTCCCCCAAAACCTCCTCCAACTCTACGAAATAGAGGGTCAAACCCTCGGTCAACTCTCCGGCCACCCATTTTTCCCCCATTTTCCCCCACGGTTTTGAACCCAATTTAATCCCATTCACTTTCTGCACCTCATAGGGTTATTTTAGGATCGTTTGAAGGAAGTTTTACACATGAAATGTTGAGGTTCAACCTCCATGGCCGAGACCTGCAACTAGGGATTTCTCCCTAGTTTCTCAACCATTCATTCTCATTCTTCTTGTAAAATGATCCCTACATTATGCTCTCTAAGATCCTATAGTTCAAATCAATTGAAATGCTTTTAAAAAAATTGAAACAGAAGAAGTTTACCCGTGGCTTCTCTGTTGTTTCTCTCTCTAGCCGTCCCCACTTCCACCTTTCTGGTTTCTCCTCGAGCTTCCTCTCCTTCTTCACAGTCTAGATCTCTCTCTTTCTCTGTTTCTCTCTTCTTTCTCTTTCTTTACTTCTCTTTTCTTCTCACCCGAGACACTCCCCTTTTTCCTTCACTCTCTCTCTCTCTCTCTCCCCAAGACCAACCACCCTCTGCTGATTCTGCACCTCCCCCACTCCCTGAATTCTACTCACACACACAACCCCACCCATACCTCTTTGAGTGTGTAACACTCAAAGTCACACACACACACACACGGTTACACACACATACACACACTGTTCTACACCCATATATATATACATATACACACATATAATTACACATTTATTTATATACACTCATATAATTTTTTACACATTTTATACATACATACAAATAATAAAAAAAAAAAAAAAAAAAATTTTACTTTTGCCATACACATATATCCAATAATAATAATAATAATAATGATAATAATAACAATAAAATTAATTAATTAACAATTGCAAGAATAATAAAAAAATTTTTTTTTCCCATGTTATAACAGCTTATGTTCGCTGATATAAGTATTGTATGCATGGGTATTTATTAAAAAAAAAGTATGTATTTAACCCATATGGTTGATTTTTAAAAGATCATTACAAGAATACCTTTTAATCGATTCGCCACGGTAGATGTGTTCTTTATAAACCCAGTATGTAGCCCTTAAAATTTCATGACGATCCACTGTTGAATCTGTAAGAGATCTGAGTTTAAAGTTCTGATTTTTCAAGAAAACACAACTTTAATATGAATTTTTGGGGTTTAATACGATCAGTAAAACCTTGATTATTATACATGAAATTTATATTGACACGTTCCTTGTTCTAAGAGCTTTCCAACGATATATGGTACACAATTTTTTATCGAAAAATGAGTGAGATATAATGTCCTAAAGTTTGACAGCAGTCATGGCCAAACCTTAATTTTGAAGAAGATAAATTGTTGAGGAATGCAACCCCCACTCTTGGAAGGACTCGTGGAAGCGCGTACATCATCTTTTGGGACCTATTTTTTGACAACTCTGGAGAGTGGGCCTCACTCACTAAATTTGTGACCTCGTGATCTATTTTTTTAATTTGTTTGCTTCTGAAAATTACTTTAAATTAATTTTTATTACGAAAAAGTGTAAAAAATGTGTTTAAATGCTTTTTCAAAAATTCCAGAAAGCATTTGAGGTTAAAATCATATATCAGTATTTAGTATACTATTACGGGACCAAATTAGTTTTTGGTGAATTTTTTCTACCTATTTTTGATTTTTTTGGACTTTAAAAATTAGTTTTTTATCCTAAAAATTGGTTAAAAATTCCAAAAAATTTATTTTAAATGTGAAAAATTCTTGGAAAGGCTCTAGAAATTAGGAACAACTATATTATGTGTGGATCATTTATAAATTAATTATCAAATAGATAATTGTTTATTGCATCATTATTATGTAATATTGATCCCCATTAATTGTGAGACCTAAATACCCACTACCATTGTGGCAAGGTGTGGTAAAACCATCCATCAAGACCCATTATATTATTATGAATGTGGATGTATATTATGATTAGATGGGTTTATTTAATTGATATTCTAAGTACACGTGTTGTTGTGATGTATGGAATAACAAGGTTAATTTTGTGATATATGAGATATTGACGCGGCATTTCCATTTCTTTTATTGCTTTTAGTAGATTGATGTATTAGGTTGATTATATAATGTAATAAATTTTAGAAAGGGTTGTATTTATTTATGAAGCCTTGTAAGGGGATGTATTTTCGCTGCAAACTCATATATCCATAAATTACCTTGACATGATATACTAGAATGCCAATTGGGCCCAAGTAGAGTCCATGCGCTTTAAAATATGCGCATCGATTATTGATATTATTATGTGGATGAATTAAATTTATTTTAATTCAGAAATCATTGTGTGGATGAATTAAATTTGTTTTAATTCAAAATTATTTTGCTCGAAATTATTTAAAAATATATTTCTGTTTATATAAATGAGAAATGATTATGAACCTAGGAAAATTTTCAATCTCATAATGTATAATAGAATAATATTTTTAGTTAAATTTCTGGTAGCAGAATAATATGATGAATGTATGCTTAAATGTTACCATGTGCACTATGATAGTAGTGAAATAACCTAAATGAATGTGAATGCTAACTCGACCAACATAAATACTTAGAACGGCTACATCACACATATAACATATGTATAGATATTGACCAATAGGAAACATAGTCCAATATCTTGAGACATGGAAGTCTGTCATAATTAATTAAATTGTTAAATGAACTTTATTATGTAGAGCAGCATATAAATAAATCTCATTGAAAAATTGTTTGGATTAGTTCTATGATAATTATTGACTTGCCTTTGATAAGCAACAAATTCTTGCCATATAGTAACTTGGCTTGCATTTAATTTTTTTTTTTTTTAAAACCTACATGACGCTACTTATTTAAATAAAAATATTTTTAAAATAGTGCATCATCTTGAGACAAAAGGTACAGCGCCAAGAGGCGAACTCCTAAACTAACTTTGTCGCCCTGGGTGGGCCAAACAAGGCTTTTGAGCTGATATTTATAGACAAGGAAAAGTTGCTAACTAGGGTGGGGCTGAGAAACTTGCGTCAAAAGTAAGCAAGAAAGTCAAGTGCCATACGAACATGCATGACAGATAATGAGATATATAATGAACTGCTATTTAAGAATAAAAATGATCATTTTGCTCGTAGTTGTATTGAGTCAAAGTTGACCATTTTATTCAAAATAGAGAAGAGATTAAGTAAAAGACATAAAATGGTGTGTAAAAAGTACGACTTTACAATGCTCATAGTGTTTTGTACATTATGTACAAGTGGCAGCATAAGAATTAGTCGCCACAAGAGTGAGCTGATTAATTCTTTTGAGCAACATATGGCCTTATGATAAAATAATTGGATATTGGTGTTTGATTAGACGTCTAGTCCACCTCCAATCCATGTCTTTTTCTCAGCTTTAAATTTCAGTTTTTGGGACTAAATGGAACTATTTATTCTTTGTGAAATAATAGTTCAATTTTAATTGATTAGTTTGATCTACCCATGTTAGAAGCAGCTTCATTATATGAGTATGATAGTTGCTCTATCTCATTGGATTATTTGATAATTTTGGACTTATCTCTTTATGGCTTTCCACGATATTATTTTTTAAACAATAACATGAACACATTGAACTAAATTGGATGACTAGATTAGCTTGAGAAGACATGTTGGGGTTACTCATAAAAATTAGTTTATTAGTGTATAAACCTTATTTGATTGGAAAGGCCCGTAAGAAACCTTATTTGTAAGGTAGACCTGCTCCTTATCTACTAGAGTCAGTCCTAATAACATATGCGAACTCATGATGTTATGAAAATTAGACACATAGTAGAATCTCTTGTTTTCTTAGTTTGTTACTCGCGCTATGATTGCTTACCTAATTCAAGCATTAGTCACTTTGAGCATTGCTATAAGCATTAATTTTTTTTAAACATTTGTCAAAAGGTTGAATGTCAAAAATGAAGAATTCTGAAATTCTTCACACCAATTGTAAGCGAGAGTATTTGTCTGATTACTTCAAGACAATTAAGTGAGAAAAATGAGGAAATTAGATTTGGTTAAATACAGTTAGGTCGATGATGGTGAAAATATGTCTTGTGTGGCCTATATCCTTAGCTAAGTCCCATAATAGTCAATTCCTTTAAGATTGAAAATGGTGAAAAGCCTAATTTGGAGGGCTTATTACCTTTTGGGGTTTATGTGATTTATTCACATTATTTATTATTTTTGTGATAACTTGGCCCTAAGTTTTAAAAATGTTAGCCTTTTAAAATATTCTTTTTGAAAGTTTAAAAGGCCATTGAATTTTTAATTGAACACCCCAAGTTAAGGAATGACTAAATTGAATTACGCAATGAGAAAACTTTAAAAGATCTTTAACTTTGTGAGTTAATGGAATCTATAGAAGTCACACTATCTCTCAGCGAGGGTGAGAAATTGTTATCTCATTCTAGAATCGCCGATGATATTTTGGATAGTTGTCACGTCCCGAATTTCTACAAACTCGGGTAGTGAGTGAAATGAAATAAGAAAAGTAAATGAAAGGCCATTAAGGTGGATTCAGTTGATTATTTGTTTATTTCCCTATGTTTCCCAAAAATAAAAATGAAAATTCATTAACTAGACTTACCCAAGATAAATCCCAAATGGTAGTCAAATACCTCCCTTAACTAATAGTCAAAATTAATCTAAGGTATGTTCAAATATGACCTTCAAGATTGTCCAAAAAATGTCTCTAAATCTGCCTTGGAACAATGACCCGATTGAGCCCCAAAGGCCTTAATACATAGGCCAAGAATAGGTCATAAGATCTACCAAAATTAGTCTAAGAAAGTGGCCAAACATGGCCCATGAGAGTGGCCAAACATGGCCCAATAGGGTGGCCAAACATGGCCCAAAAAGGTGACCAAAAACGGCCCAAAAAGGTGGCCAAACATGGCCCAAAAAGGTGACAAAAAATGGCCCAAAAGGGTGGCCAAACATGGCCCAAAATGGCCAAGGGTGGCCAAACATGGCCCAAAGGTTGGCCAAACATAGCCCAATAGGGTGCCCAAACATGGTCCCAAAGGGTGCCCAAACATGGCTCAAAAAGGCGGCCAAAAGGCAGGTGTCATGGGCTGTCAGGCTGGTACACAAGGACAAGGCAGCAGGCAGGCCACGCGCATGGCCATGGGGCACACAGGGGCAGTGGCATGACGCGTAGGGTGTGTGGCACGCAGGGAGCGGGGGGCGCGCTCCCGCGGGCTTGAGCATGGGGGGGCTGGGCTGCGGCGTCCTGGGCTGTGCTACTGTAGCGACTGTAACCTGATTTTTCCATTTTCTTGCAGGTTTACTGTAGCGACTATGGCTAAATTTCTCTGTCCAGCAGCCAATTTTCTCTATTTTTTAATTTTTTTTTTCAAAGTTTTGCAAGCTACTTTTTCTCCATTTTTAGCTTATTTCTTCAAGGTTTTTAACTCCTTTTTTTTGAAGCATTTCTCACCTATTTAAGGGTGTTTTACACACCTAACAAATCCTTAAATTTTTTAAAATTTTAACATAACCTCCTTTATTTTCTAAGTCTTTTTCCCAGCTAATATTCATGATGCTTCATATAAATTAGGATTCATACATTCCATCCTCACTTGATGGCCATAATTTCATAGAAATTAAACATACATCATTTAATATACAGTCCACCATATGTACTCATGCACTTGAACTTTAAATGTTGCAAACTTCATGTTCATTACAAATATATGGTCTTGCCCATTGTTTTTATAACATACAAAATCTCTACAAGTTCATTTCATATGGCTTAGGACTTATGCCCTTATACAACTCAAAATATGCCCCAAGGGCCAAATATCCTCCGTGGTCCATTTCTCCTCCGTTCTTTAAGACTTTATCAAGTCTCAAGTACCGGGAGTCTCATTTGTAATATGATATCCCACGAGGGGTCAGCTCAACTGCTGGTATGACATAATGCTAATGCAAGGAACAAGACTTAAGGCGTGGCATGTGCAAGGGTACAATTACAATCTACGTGCCTTCCATTTTATCAACACAATGTAATGAAAATATGCGTGACACACCCATGCAAACTTTATGCAACACCTATGTCTTGTTTCACGGATCGCTCCCGTTGGTCAATCGAGTACCCATACCTGTTCATGGATTGCTCTCGTTGGATTAACTGGGCACTAATGCAATGGCCAATTTTGGGTTTTTCACCACAGGATCTATACCCTCATAATGCATAGCACCAAGTGCTCAACCCACACTATGTTTTCAAGGAATCACAATATGCTAATATGCCTTGATTTTTCTATGCAATTTCAATGAGGCATTTTATCAAATACATGACATACACCTTAAATCATGCATCATTCATCAAGTAAACTCCAACTTTCAAAGCACACAACTTTTTTTCACATGAACATATGCTATATACAATCGATTTAAACATATGTTCATGGTACATGTTCACTATATTACCAATTCTCAAAGAACACATAATTACACAAAGCATCAATGCATTAAACAACCATATCTTCCAAAACACAAGGTCTATTCACATGAACATAAGCCACAATGTAATGAATCAAATATATATTCAAGTTACATGTTCATTATTTTGACAAATTTCAAAGATTACAAAATACATAAAGTACCCACACATTGAATAAATCATAACTTTCTAACTACAAGATTTTATCTACATGAACATAAGCTAAAATACAATGAATTATACATATAGTCATGGTTCATGTTTATCACTTTACCAAATTTCCAAAGAATACAAATAACACACAAATACATAAACAACCAACTCTAGGTTTTTAAAGCAACAACATCCTAAGTGACTTTCTAATAGCAAATAAACATATAAATCATTCAATCAACTTATAAAACACTCCTAAACTTAACCCTATTCCTCACTTAGCAAAATACCATACCTAAAAGGGTTTTTTTCAACCCCAGGGAGTTATGTTCACGTTGCAGCTGAACCAATCAGTGAGAATGTAGCCCTTGACATGGGGAACAACTTCCTAGAAGGAAGTCTTGTGAGAATCCTAGCCTAGAGTTGAGTTTTGGAGGCTTGAAGTTGGCAAAACCCTAGGTTTCTTTCACCTTTCTCTCCATGAACGTGTTGTTGCTATATTCTCAGACCAAAATATAAAAATCTTACACTAAGGGGTCCTATTTATAGTAAAGGGCCAAAGGAGCAAAAAGACTATTTTGCCCTTAATGAGTTCGGGACCCCGTTACACTACAACTCGTCCCGAAATGCCTCAATTCAAAATTTTGTTTTAACCAAAGTTCTTAAAATTATTTTAAATGAAGATTTTCCAAAAAAATTATTTTTACCTGCGGCCAGGTTCGACCGGGTCCACCCGGGATGCCCTTTTGGTCTAATTTTTCAAACTATCTTCGATTAAGTTTGAATTTTCACAGGAGGTTTATTTTAACATTATAAGCATATTTATCTTCCATGGCATACTCAAAATATGCTTCTAAATATAACTTATGTCTAAATGATGTATGTTTAGCGCTCTACCGGCAAATAGTGTATGAAAACTGCCCTACTGGCAAAAACGAAAAATTTACTTTGATTTTTTAGGTCTCTACAATAGTGGGAGTGACTTGTTGCCTAGTGGGAGTGTACCAATTGAGGAAGATTCTTAAGATCCTTAGTTGTGTAGAAGTAAAAGTAAAATCTTTTCTCATCGTCTTTGTGAAATTGAAGGAATAAATTTTAAATATTGTTCCACATGTTTAAGTGAATATTGCTTCTTATGTAGAGGCAAAAGTTTTCTATGCTAATAGATGTATGGATGGCTATTATAAGTGATAAGTTGAGATAAATTAGTAAAGAATCAAACTTGGAGAATGATTGATTTCCTTTTGTGTAGGATTAATTAACTAGTGTTTTTGCTCTATCTTTTTTGAAAATGACCTATCCCAAAGGGGATATTGACTATGTAGAAAGATTCTCCCTAGTGGTAAGAATTGTCTCCATCCACCTTATTCCAATGATTGTTGCACATGTTAAATCTTAGAAGCTTTCTAGATGGACTTGGAAATTATCTCTTTTATGAAGAACTAGATGATAATTCTTCGTGAATCAATTTTTGGACTTCAAGGTTAATGAACAAAGAGTGCAAAGCATGCTTGCTCAAGTGTTTATTTGTGACTTAAAGTAATCGTCTATGAAATTTTGGGCTTTAAGGTTAATGAACAAAAAATGCAAAGTCTGCTTGCTCAAGTGTTCATTTGTGACCTAAGGCCATCGCCAAGTGAGTGAAACCTTAGATTTCATTGAGAAATTGGCTTCACGAAGATTAAGGAAGCCACGGATGGTTTAAAGAAAGTATTTTGATATTTTTTGTACTTGTTGACATATATGAAATTAGTTGTCACCACTTGGAGGTAGTTAACCTGTATTAAGGAGGACATAGGTGAAATAGACTATGTTTGGATTTGAGTTCCATGGAGATTGTCTTTATGGATTTCTCGTTTGGCCTTGACAAATCTGTAAGCAATCTTGTTAGCATGGTCCTAACCTATTGACAGATTGATATGGGCATACTTTAGTTTTGATCATTGCAATTGGACTAGTAGTGAAAGAGATATTTTGTGAAAATTCCTTTTTGAGCGCAGTTGAGATTCTGAAGTGCACTAGGATGTGTACTCAATTATTTTTGTAGCTTTTATTGATGGTCAAATTATTAGAGCAGCTTAGTGCTTTGCTCATATGGATTGTCAAATAATTAGAGCAGTTAAGTGTTTTGCTCATATAGATGGTCAAACTATAAGAGTAACTTAATATTTGCTCATTGAACTTTAGTTAATTAGTTTCTTTGATATCTAAGTGATGAAAAAAATACATGGTTGGTTGTCGTAATTGAGGTAGTAGTTTGGTTATGGAGATTCTAGCAGTGCCTTAACATAATGCCGTATAGGCAGGATGATATGTTTGTCAGTTATGATTGTATGACAGCTCTAGTATATACAAGTAGTACGTTCATCGCAACTTTATTCCACATTATTAATAAGTCTTATAAGCTTAAGGGATATAAGTGCAAGCGATGCTTTTCTCTTTTTGTGGTGTCTTTTGGACTTAGGGTCCATAAGGACAAAATCGTGTAGACTCATCACTAGGTTGGAAGCTTAGGCTCATTAGTGGGCTGGTAGACCAATAGCGGTGATAGAAGAACCAAACATATTGGCATTATTTTTCACTACACATGTTTGAGATAGAATTGAGGAAAGGGAGGCGATCCTAAGCCCATACTTAGTGATGTTTTACATTCTGCGTTTAATGGTTGGGTTTATTTTGGATTTGATATATTGGACACCGTGTGACATTATTTCATCATTATATGATTTTGTATTCATATTAAGATGATTTTTTGATGTTGTGAACATACATGAAAGATGTTAACAGGTTTTGATTAATCGCTTTGGCGCTTAGATAGCGAGCAAGATGAGATATTGAATTCTTGGTTAGAGGGAGAATTCATCTTTATCATATACATTGCCTTGACAATGAGGGTCAAGATGAGATTCTTTTAAAGAATCGAGCATGAAGGTTGACCACACACCTCATGTAACCTGAAGAAAGCAGAATGCGAACTTTCAGACATGCGCTAGGAGAGCGACTAGGTTGGAATGTTCGAGTTAGGCGCTAAGATAGTGATGAGGGGCGCTGAAATAGCGACGGGTGCTAGATAGCGACTAGACAAAGATTCGTACGACTTATATTCTTATTTTTGTGAGATTGAGATTGAGATTGACATGCCCAATTGAGTGGGAACTCCGTTGTAGTATATATTACATACTGTATATGCTATTGATGTGACCTTTAATAAAGAGAGTGATTGAATGTATCCTTGCTTCGTCACTGTGTGAGCTTTGAGAACCACTTTGAATTCCGTTGTGCCCTTTGTGATCTAGGACTATGTTATGAAGAAAGAGCTTATGTTGCTACTTTAGCATATTACTAAAGGATCATGATTGATGCAGTCCAACAGGGAATGTCTAGGAAATCAGTTGAGTTCAATTGGATTAACGTGAGTAGCTAGGGAAGATGGTTCTGTAATACACTATTGTGTTGTGACTCATTTCCTGGGCGATCTGTCGATTTATGTGTTTATCGATATGATCATGAGTACAATACATATTGGAAGGTTCAAGCTGCGCACTAAGATTAGTTCTCGTGAGGGATAAGGGATGCTGAATCTGGTGTAATGGAATAGTTTGGGGTATAGATGAGATCATTTGTTTATTTGTAGTGAGGTACTATGTTGGTGTGATGGTAGCTTGATATAGTACTCCTACCTCAGTCTTCTCATCTGATTGTACGATCCATTTCTTGTGTGTGGAAGGTGATGTAGAGAACTTAGTACTCACCCTATGTGGATGAGTGAGAGATATTGGATATTGGGACGGGTTTGACCCGAACCCATAGCCATTTGGGCATCCACAAGATTTGAATAAGAGTTGTCATAAGATTAAAATTCTAATCATTATTTGGTTGGTTTCGAATTTCAACTAACGCAGATATATACTGTGATTTTGGTTACGCGATGGGTGTGGGAGGATTTTTGGTTTTCCGTCAACTCTCCTGGATACTCTCTTCGTTTTCTCTCTGAGATTCTTCCTAGGTTACCATCGTGAGACCTTTGGAATTGGATTGTGAAAATACATAGGCGACTTAATTTTGTAAACATCGACGTACATGACAAAGAAACTTGTAACACAAACTAGTTCCTTCCACTTCCGTGAACCTGGACTACAAGAGGTAACCGGGTTCAACCCTATTGTTATTTCATATATTTCTTTCACATTAGATTTTAGTTGGATTCAATAGTTTCGAGAACTTAATATAATATGGTTGAGAAAAAAACCTTTATTTTTGACTTTTAGAAATGATTTCTATTATTATGAGTTTCGAGATCATTTAATGTACACCATGTTTT
The DNA here is from genome assembly GCA_008638375.1 of Nyssa sinensis. NCBI lineage: Eukaryota > Viridiplantae > Streptophyta > Magnoliopsida > Cornales > Nyssaceae > Nyssa > Nyssa sinensis. The sequence goes on from CM018043.1 coordinate 24,690,466, forward strand.
TTATATTTAAACTAGCTATTTAAATTCTTTTAGATCAAATTTTTTATATTGTTTTAATACAATATTGGCAACATTGTTGTGTTGTTTTAAACATTTTTATGTTGTTTTGAATATTGTTGTGTTTTAGATATTTTAAAGCTTAGTAAGGTGATAATAAAATTTACCTTTTTATTAATTTATACATTGTTAAAATTAATAATAAATATACGTATGACACCATGGTTTGATTCTAATTAATCCGATGGTTGAACTAGTGATTGAAACCTAATTTTGTTTTCCGATTCAAGATACAGTCTAGGTTTCAAAACATTGTTATTCATAGAAAGTGTGAATGAACACTCTCTCTTATCCCTTTGCATTCCATCTCACTTGCTATGGGTTGAAGTGCACGATTGGATTGGGCTCCCCTTTTCATATTCTAAATGTCAACATTATTTAACAAGGGAAAGAAAAAAAATATAGAGAAGTGTGCCCATTGCTGACATGGTATTTTGAGGTCAATAAATACATGATATGTGTACCAAAAGTGCATTGTGCTTTTGACATATTATTAGGTCTATAGTTTGTTTTGTGTTGGTTAAATCCACGTGTGGAGCCTTTGATCTCTTGATTAAGGAGGTAAGTATAATGATTCAAAAATTTCATAATATTAATTAATAATTTAAAATGGATAATCATGTGAATTAATTTCAGTGGTAGAATAATTATCTTGATAAATTTTCGTAGTTTAATCGTGTAATGAAACAGAAAAGAAATTTTGATAATTTTACCAACGACACAAGACTGCATGATGGTGGAACCCGAAAATATGATTAGCAAAAGTTAAAAATGTAAAATTATCATGTTAGTGATAGTGAGCTAATTTAGTAACACTAAAAGTACGTTTGGTATAATGGAATGAAATTTGTAATGAAATGATATATGTTACAAGCTAAAATGAAATGAAATGGGAATTGCTATTGCATTCATTTGTTTGGCTAGAAACATAAATTACATTCCAGTAATTTAATTATTGGAATGGAATATAATGAAATAGTTTAAAACACTTTAATAATTTGAAACGATTCAATCAATCTAAAATATTTTTGTATATTTACTAAAATACTTTTAAGAAAATCATGTACATTATATATATATATACATGTGTGTACACAAACACATACACACACATATATGATCACGCATATGTGTGTATGTTATGTGTGTTTGTGTGCATATTATGTGTACATGTATATGTTATATATACACACATACACAATATACATGTACATATGTGTGTGCATATATACAAATGCTAACATATACATAATATATATATATATATATATAAATATAAATATAACCATGCACATGTATACAATATATATATATATATATATGTGTGTGTGTGTGTGTGTGCATGTATTAAAATAATATGTGTAACACCCTTGATCTAATTACTTGATAATTAGTGTTGACTTAAAGATATTAATAACATTACTGTACAATTACACTTATACAAAGGATTAGTGAAGGTAATTCATAAACACATGACTAACTCATGATGAGTATCATTAAGAGTGTGAGCGTAGGCGTCGAAAAAACTTAGACACGACTTTTAAAGTTCACTCCCTCAAAGTGGGAGAAGAACATGTCATCTTTTCGGATTGGGGTGTGTATGAATACACAAAGGAGTCGTCAGCTTGTTTTAGGCTAAATAGCAAGCAAACCTGATACAACCTATAAAGAATACATGTAAAAAGAATAGCAAAGGAAAACTGAAATTACATCGCTTTGATCCTATTTACATTCTAAACCCCTTACATGGGTTAAAATAAAGTAAAGTAAAACTGATCTACAGTGAACCAAAGAAGTCTGAATCTGGGAGCTAAGGTACGAGATGAGAAAGGGTTAGGCACCTATCATGCCTAGTCCGAATAGATTGGCCTCAAGTGTTCATCTACAAAGCTTAATATTCTATGACATAAATAAGAGAGAGAGAGAGAGAGAGAGAGAGAGAGAGAGAGAGAGAGAGAGAGAGAGAGAAAGTAGAAAGAGATAATGATAGTAATGATATGAACGAATAAAAATACATCCAACAAATAAGTAACCCAAGCCTACAAATAAGTGGAGAGCAACCAAATAAGTAAAATAAGCCAAAAGAAGTGGAGATAGAGAAATTGATATGAATGAAATAATAATAAGGTTATAATGGGAGAGATGGGATGTGGGAAAAAGACATAAAGTAAATAGTTTAAAGGAAAAGAGTAGATTCAGACCCACGAGGCGTCCTACGTATCCATTCAGATAATGGAATCAGAGCCAACGTAGTTATCTAATTCAATTTATTCTATCAAGAGTGATAGGATAAATTAAATTAGGAAAAGATAGAATATTAGGGTTTTAGGGAGCGTGCCTCATTATTTGGATTGAATTAGACAAGGCTTGAGCTTAAACTCCTTAGGATTGAATCTTTAATAGTCTCAACAATGTGACTGTTTCCTAAAAGAAGGCAATTTCAAGGATAGAAGGCCATCACTTGGCAAACCAAATCTATTTTATCACCTATATCAAAGATATCCTCTTGCAAACCTTTTGAGCCTACTTGATTGGTCTTTCTTTCTTAAACCCATCTACCAAACCTTAGGGGGGAAAGCCTACTATGTGTGCACTCTTACAATGCAATCATAGAAGAATCAAAGAGCAAAGAGAAGAAACATCTTTGTCCCATGTGAAAGAAAACATTTTCAAGCAAGGAAATGAGAAACAATCATTAGAAAATAATCAAAAGCAAAGAGAAGAAACATCACTACCTTATGAAGGAAAAAATTTCTAAGTAAGGAAGTGACAAAACAAGTATCAAGGAAGTGTCAAAAAGTAATGAAAATAAAATCTTTGCTTCATAAAAAGAAGCATTTTTCAAGCAAGGAAGCAAAAAATTAGTTAATCAAACTTTGAATGACTCAAAGAGTTTAAAAGGAGTAATGAACTACGTTAGACCCGATTCTCTAAAAAAGAGATACGTAGGCAGCCTAAGAAGTCACTTTAGGCTTGGTTATGAAGGTCATGCTAAGAATCAGTCATGTACAAGAAATAACATGCACATCAAGGTTATACACAGTCAAAGCTATGCACATTAAGAAGATGCACACAAGGGGTTTGGTACCATGAACACGAGTATTTGGGCCTTATATACCTTTCATTTGGTAAACCTTACCCTAGCCTACATTTAGTCCCTAATACTAAGACCACCTTGAGGTCTTGCTTGTTTAAGGAAATTGTCACATTTCAACTAAGAACTCTTTCAAAGGGTCTTACAAATAAATGAGTCATGTAACAAACGATTTTAGACAAAGGACTTCCTCGTTACCAGTTTGCACCACATTAATTTTTCATTCTTCACCTATTTTTTGAAGGAACTCATCAAGGGACTCCTTACCTACTTATTTGCACCAAATTACTTTCTCTCTTTCTGAAGTAACTCGTCCTTTCTTCACAAGGTACTCTCATATGCCTTGTTAATTCTAAGAGTAACTCATATTCTTACAAATCATACAATTCTCCCTAATCAAAGGGCTCCTTCATGCAAATATAATGACCAAGTTTTCTATCTAAAAGGGTTTTATTTCACTTTTGTCTTACCTTGACAACTTTGCCCACATCTTGGATAAAGTCCCCTATCATTTTGGTTCATTCAAAATTTCTTTCATTCAATGATTTCATCATTATGCTCAGTTGAATGCATAATTTGTTGTGATAATAAATGATTCTAATTTTCTCAAATGATCAAACTAAATCATGCTCAAAACAAATACTTTGAAACTTTCAAAGGAATTTTCCAAATCATTTGGAAGGGAAAAAAGATTTTATCCATGTTGTGGGCGCCAACACTAGAAAAAGGAAAGTGTGTCATCCTTTTTTTATGGATTTATAGGGATCACAGTTGTCTCTTTCCCTTAAGGTGGGAAGGAACACCTCTTATGGGAGATAGAGAGATTGAGGAGTCGCTAGCTTGTTTTTGGGCAAACAACAAGCATACCCGTTATAATAGAATATAATTGAAAGGAAACTGAAAATGAATGAAATAATCAAGATTTATATCACTTTGTCCCCTAATTACATTCTAAAGATCCCTTGACATGGATCAAATAAAATAAAGGACTGAAATAAAGTGAAAACCAAAGAAAGCATTGATCTAGGGCTAAGGTACAGAGTGGAAAGGTGGGCACCCACCTTGCCCTATTTGAATGGGTCGGCCTCGAATATTCACTTGCAAGGCTATTTTTTTATGAGAAACTGAAAAGAGAGAGGTGAGTCTAGAAGAAATAAATAATAAAGAATCTGACATAAATAAATATAATAAAAAAAAAGATAGAAAGAAGATCTAACTTGGGCCTGAAGGCTTTCTACATATCTGTTCTGAAAACAAAATTATAGTCACGTAGTTCTCTGGTTTACCCTCTTTTATCAAGAGTGATAAAAGAGATGAGTTCAACCGGATCTAAGAAAACTTGTTAAGGGTTTGAGGGCGTACCTTATTCAGTCATAGTAGTCGGGCATCACTTCGGCTAGGAAAGTCTGAATTGGAGACTTTAATCGAGCGGATCTCCAGCTTGTTCTTCAGGTTGGAACGCGTTGCTTTGGCTTGCTTCGCGAAGAGAAGTTGTCACTTCGGCAAGGCTTCGGCCTCGGGAGAGGGAGTGTTCTTGTAGAGAGAACTCTAAAATTAAACTAAAAGCGTAAGGCTATGGAATTTGTCTTCCATTCGTGTCCCCTAAAATTGATGGCTTGGTGGGCTCTATTTATAGGGAAATATAGAGATTTGATTCGAGGGCCTAAGATGAAACCCTAAAATAGAAGGCTAGGATCATGTCTTGAGCGATAATTCTCTAATTAAATAAATATAAAATTAAATAAGAATGATTATCCTAACTAAATGAATTAATAAATAATTATGACAATGCACGAACCAATAGAATTGGTGTCTACATGCAAGAGCCAATGAGATAAAAGAGAAATAGAATTTAGTTGGAAAATAAACTCTAAAATAAAAATGTCTAGGTTCAATGTATCTCCATTTAAGGAAATATCAAGCAACTAGATTTATAGAAACTCTAAATGTGAAAAGTCCTAATTAAGCCTATATAGACTATTATCACTCAAGATTACCAAATTGCCCTCAACTTGGTGGAGAATCTCTAGATTTCCATAAGACATGTGAAAAGACCAAATTACCCCCAATTTGTCACCAGAGGGCTAAAATTACCAAATTACCCTCCATATGGGTAAAATGATATGAAAATTATGAAAATGCCCTTCAAGTAACTAGGAAGTCCTACTAAGGGTAGGATTGTGCCTAAAACTATTAAAATGCCCTTAGTGGGCAAAAATGTGCCGAAGTTATCGAAACGCCTTCCAATGGGTAGAAGAGTCCTAACAGGAGTATGACTCTGTCAAGAAGAGTCCTACTTGGACTAGGTGTAACACCCCCTTCCCAACAAACTGGGAATCTAAAATAATGTAACGTAACTTAGATCAATGAAAAGCCTTTTAGTATCCATAATTAGTGTCAACATGAAGCCTAAACAAGGCAAAGTCTAGAACAATCAAGGTCAACAAAGGACAATTCCTTACGATCCCCAAACATCACGACCAAGTAAATAGACGCATCGCCAAAAATTAATAAATAATACAAATTATTTATTAATTATGAAAAATAGAAAAAAATTATAATTAAATGCATAAAAATTTGAGAAAAATAAAAGGAAAATACAAAACTTTATGGTTCATCACCATGACCAAAAAAAATACATTGGAGGTCAAATTTCACCCACCAAGTTTGTGTGTGTAGAAGAAAAATTGAAAAAAATAGAATCAAACCCTCATGTGACTAGCCATGAGGAGAAAAGCTGCTGCACACACTAGAGTGTGTTGCATGAGGGGAAGAGGAAAAAGTGAGGAAAATAAAGAAAAAGGTGAGAAAGGGGTGTGGGGCTTGTTTGTGGGAAGGGGAAACCTGGCCTAAGTATAATTGCACACTCTAAGCAGCCCACTAGCTGCCTTCAACAATGCCACACCTTACTTGTAGCCTTTTTTGACAAGAAATGCATTAAATGAAAGAGATGGATATCTAACTTATAAACAACTCCCACTCAGAACTATAAACACCATTGAAAAGAATGAGAGAAGGAGAGAGATTTCGTGCAAAGAGGAACTGAAGAGATTGTCAACAAAGGGAGAGAATAAGGAGAGAAGAATTAGAGGAAATCTAACATCTTCTTAACCAAGGTAAAAGACTAAACTCCATTGTCTTATATAAGCTTCTGAGTATATTTTTAGCATAATGAGATCCCTAGAAGCAGCTTGGAGCCTTCAGAATGGTAGGTTCAAAGGAACTGACATTAATGGAGCTCAAAAGAACTACCCAGAAACCGACCACAAAGGAATGAATTTCTAGGAACGGGGTCTTACTCTAGACCCAAAATGGTTTACAAAACAAAAAGAACCGAGCCATTTAACTTAGAAACGAGCCTATAACAAGCTATCTTAACAAAGGAGAATAATTGGTCACATTGACCGAACGCATATTAAGACCCTAGGATGACTGAGGATCACCCAAGGATCAAAATGATCCAAGAACCATTGATTTTGGTGGAGAAATGGCTGAGATCACAGTGATTGTAATGGTCACTGGAAAAATGACTTAGGATTGCCTTTAGGTCTATTTGTAGTGATTTAAGGAAGGAAATTAACCCCAAACAACTAAAAATGTAGTTTAAGAAGATTTAGCATAAAAAACCAGTCAAAATAGTGAAAATTAATAGCTTAAAAAAATTTCCAAATTTCGATGCCAGCGCTGGAGAAGAAGACTGGCAGGTCACCGAAAACGAGATAAAGAAGGAACTAGTTCAGGTATCGGGTCGAATCTGGGTTCGCGTTAGACCCAGCCCACGTGGTAGTTAAGCTTTAATAAAACTACAGTCGTTTTAAGAAAAGTTAAAAGGTTTTTTTAATCCATTTTGGGCTGTTTGGTTACAAGGATAGTAAATTAATTCTTGAGCTAGTCCAACCGTGGATATCCTACTCCGATTTAACGGATTTATCCGCTATTTGGTTCTGAACTCAACAAAAAAAAAAAAGGAAATAAGGGCGCATGTTGCGCCTAGGAATCGAACCTAAGACCAAGCCTCTAACTAAGCCCAAAGACCCAAGGGTTAAGCCATTAAGCCATAGCCGAAGCTTGTGCTCATAAACCTATTAAGATAAATATATATATATATATATATGTATATATTCTAAATTAATTTCAAAGAAACCTACCTGCTGTATTTACACTTATGCCCTTAAGAATATACTAATTACACTAAGGCCCCAAATTTCTAAAAAACTACTGAAATTGCCCCAAAGATGGTCGAAATGACCTTTTTACCTTAAACAAATGCTAAGAATGACATCTACACCCTTAAAACTTATACTTAGTATAATTAATGCAACACATGACCAGTCAAGATCCAGAAGAACCCACGTTAAGGTTTTTTAACATTCTGGATTCAATGGTGGAGTCCATTTTAATAAACTGAGTTTTCTAAATATGTAAACAAAAATTGACAAACACATATAGTGCAACTTCACAGATAAATTTAAGTAGCCAAATAGATGCCAAAAATGTACGAGACTTCATACTTAACCTTTTAGGACTTTCTCTGACTTAATGACAAAGTCCACATAGCCAAGCAGAACACGGATTAGGTAGACCCTATGAAATGCATTTTCTAAACCTGTACTTAATAAGTGTTGACTACCTTAATAGGATCCACATAAGTTATGGACGATATCGAGTTGAAAAGAAGAGTCGAACGAAGGTTAAGAGCAGTCGCAAGGACATGTGAGGTGGTTATCTAGAACCCCTTTATCTATAAAGCACAGTTTGTTCATAGAGGAAGAATGAAAAGGAAAAGATTGACCTGAGCACAGTCTTAGGGACAAGAAAGTATGGGGTGAAAACTTTCTAGAAGTAGAATCATCGGAGAATGAAGAATGTGATAGTGGTTACAAGAAAGCCACCACAGAACCAAGTGAGAATGAAACACAAATGTCAAGTGAGTAACCTTGGACCTTGAAGTGGAGAATTCCATCAATTCCATCTTTATAATTTATAATGAAGTATGCAGTGTCTTACCACATATGAGTATCATATTAAATGTTTTATTGAATAACTCTTTTCAGAATACCGAAATAAACATATACATGTTTTAACTACATCTTTTTAAATGCTTTATACGGTATGGATAGTTTAAATGATAAGATTTGCAAGTACACTTAGCATGAATGTATACGTCATAAAATGTTCACGACAGATAGTCGTGCTCAGTTGGAGGGTTAAGCTATATTCATGACATAGTCATACCCGGTTGGGGGGTTAAGCCAAGCTGTGTAGGCCCAAAGCTCTAGATTACATATAGTCGCCCAGATGACTAACCAAGAAAAAGAAAAAAAAGAAAAAGGGATTGGCATATATGCTTTTATTGCATAGTTACAAATATAAATCATGTTTTCTATGCTCTACTCTTGCAAACTGTTTAGTAAGAAACTCGCATAACTTCTTAAATATTAGTAATATATATGTAGTTTCTAAATAATAGTAATTTTAGCAAAAATCCATGAGAGTTTATGAAAGAAGTTTTAAAATCTATAACAGGGAACTCGAGTTATTAACGAGCTTTTCTTAAAGCTCACAGAGTTTTTATCCTATGTATTCTAGGTGTAGCTTGAAGGAAGAAAGTCTAATTATAGCGCTTTTGAAGAAACGAAAAATTTGGCCAAAGAGTTGTACCTTTTGTAGGAGTCGCCAAAGGAAAATTTAAAGTTGTAATACCCAGACATTTGCTTTTAATGAAATTTTAGTTATGCTCAACCATGATTCAATTTTCGTTACTTTACAAGTATGAATGCATGGAATGTATGAACTAGAAAAGAAGCATTCGGTTAGGCACACCATCAATATACTACATTAGAGTTAGAATATTAATGAGGTGCCCAACTGGCCGGTCATTATCTTTAATCTGCACATGGTGGTTTTGGGATGTAACACTAGGACTTTGGTAGGAGAGTTTTAACGGGAGTGGGACTCTATAAAAAAGAGTTCTATTGGGACTGGGACTCTGATAGGAAAGTCCTAATGGACGTGGGACTTTGTCGGGATGAGTCCTACTTGGATTGGGACTTTGGCAAGAGAGTCCTAACGGGAGTGGAACTCCATCAAGAAGAGTCCTACTTGGGCTGGGACTGACAAGAGAGTCCTAACGAGTGTGAGACTCTATTAGGAAGAGTCCTACTTGGACTCGGAACTCTGGAAAGAGTGTCCTAACGAGAGTGGGACTCTATCGGAAAGAGTCCTACTTGGATTGGGACTTTGATAGGAGAGCCCTAATGAGAATAGGACTCTGTCAAGAGGAGTCCTAATGGAACTAGAACTTTGTTAGGAGAGTTCTAGCAGGAATATGACTCAGTTAAGAGGAGTCCTAATGGAACTGGGACTTTGGCAGGAGAGTCCTAGCAGGAATAGAACTCTGTTAGGAGGAGTCCTAATGGGAATAAGACTCAATTGGGAAAAGTCTCTACTTGAAATAGGTTTTTTAGCATAATCATTAGTTTTTACTACTTAATTAAAGGTCACAAAATGAGGTGTCTACAGAAAGCCCCTCGTTGACAGAACCTGCAAGCAAGTGAATGTCAATGCAAGAAAAAAAAGACAACCATTTTGACATTGATTGGGGTTTTTTACTTAACGTGGTCGGCTTCATTCCTCTATGAGATTTCTACATATAACCCTCAGACAAATCAGACCGTTCGTAGTTCGTGACTGACTGAAAAGAGATTCATCTTGATAGGATTGTTGTGAGATTTCGCCTTTGAAAATGACTCCTCAGAGTCTTATTTGATAAGAAATGCGATTCTAACAAGTCTTTTATGAGGTTGTGTTCTTATGAGATGGTTTTACATCCTTGAACGTTTTACCTAAGAAGGAATTCCATCCTAGTAAGTTGGTAAGATAGAATGTAATAAACAGCTTACCTAAGAGGAATGCTATCCTAACAGGATGATAAAATGTGATGCGATAGATGGCTTACCCGAAAGGAATGCTATCCTAATTGTAGAGACTAGAAAAAAAAAAAAAAAATAAAAGGAGAATAATGTTCAAAAAAAAATTATATATATATATATACACAAAATTATTATTGTATGATTATATATATAGATACATATGCACAGAGATTTGGATAAAAAGGGGGGCATAACGTATGGAGCAAGGGTTTTTAAATCAACAAAGGGTGAGGCTGCTAGGGCATTGCGGCAACAGGGGCGTTGAGAGTGTGAGAGAGAGAGGAAAAGAGATGGGAAGGGAAGAAGTAGAAGCGGCGGTGGTCGTGAGGGGGATCATGTCGATGGCCATCGCGTCTCGCGTGTCCAAGCTCGAGTCGTAGACGAGGGATCGAGGCAAGGGGCGACGGAGCAGCGATAGGTTTGGGATCAGCAATGGCTGATGAGACGATTGCCAACGGCGTGGCATCGGGAGTCGCTGATCAGATGATGGCAAGTGCGATCGATTTGTCACTCGGTTTGTCCGTAAATCTTGATGTCTTCAAGCTCGATTTCCAGTTCGATGATCGCGACTTTGTTAGATCTCGAGGCTGGGATCTTTGCGGCTGAATGGGTCCGTTGAGGTGTGATTGAGCAGGTCGGATTTATTGATCCAGCCGTGTTTGGAGATGATGTTTTTGGAGTTGTGCTGTTTCGGTTGATGGGTGTGTAAATTGGAGAGAAATATATAAATTTGTGTGTTTATGTGATGCGTTGCAGGGGAGGTGAAGCAGTGATGTCGAGTGGGTTGGGTGTGTTGATCTGGTCGTATCCATGTTGGAGGAGATGTATATATATATATATATATATATATATATATATTGGAAATTGATTTATGTTGAGGATGAAGATGGACTAGTGCTTCGGCTTGAGGAACTTGATGAAACTGAAGCAGAATAGGCTTCAGCTGTAGTTGGCATCAGGTGATTGGAAGCTTGTGCCGTTGTCTGATTGAAGGGTCTAGTTTGCATAAGGGGTCGGCTGGTATTGTAAATTAATTGGGAGAGTTACAGTTGGGAGTAGTAGGTGATAGATTCATGTTTGTGTGAGTAGCGTGCAGGAGAGATTTAGATACATATATGTGCCTGTGTGTTGTGTGATGGTGCAGGTGGACGGCGAACCAAGAGAATAACAGCAGCTGTGGCGATCCAGCAGCAGTAGCGATGGCGCAGTAGATTTGGTTTTGGGTATGATCAATGGTGTTTGAACCCAACTTTGAAAGTTAGATTCTCAGATTTAATTTTTGGATAGGCGCAGTACAGAAATGAGTCTTGGTTTGGAAAGGATGTGGGGTTCGGTAATGGGGCAACTGGAGCTGCTGATTTGCAGAACCTGATGTAGTAGACTTGGAAAAAAATTGAGAGAGGCAGTAACAACTAGGGGGAAATATTAGCAGGATGTGAAGTGGGTGTTGTGTGAATCCTGTCTTGCTTAAGGTGCCGTAGAAGCTGGGTCATTGGAGGACCTGAAGGGTTACTGTGATTAATTGGAACAACAGTAGCACGCAGGATTAGGATGACACATGCTCTCCTGGCATGCCGTGAGTTGCGGCTGTTGCGAATTTTGTGTGTTTATAAAAGTAGCAGGTGGACTTCATGTGGTGAGCTTGAGGAAGTGCAGGAATTTTTGGGAGAGCTGGGATGGATTTTTATACTGATTTTGAGTAGCTGCTGGGGTACGGCAGCACATGTTTTCAAGTTAAGGTGCTGTGAAGTTGAAACCATGGGTTGGTTTGAAGATGGCTCAAAATTAGTTGGGTCTTAGTTTGAGTTAAATCCTCCAGCATGTTAACGAGCTAGGAACATTGGTTAAATGATGATCGTAGTGCCAGTGGAATATTGATTTCAACCAGACAAAGGTTAGATTTAATTGTGTGGTATAGCTATTTTCAGATTTTAATATGAACTTGTGAAATTATGATTGTACCCAAGATTATGGTTAATTACGAATTTACCCAAGGAGTAAATTAATTAAATATTAATTTAATTAATTAGAAAAAAGGGAGAAATTACTAAAATGACCCTAAGTAGAAGAGTAGTTAAACGAACCCCGATTAAAGTAAACCGATAGTGAATTTTTATTATTTTGAGTGTTTCGAACTCAACTGTAGAGTCTAATTTATGAGAAGAGGCCTCGAGAATTAGAAACCCGTGAAGTACAAAATGACAATTTTGTCCTTTTTAGTACAAGAGTTCAAATTGAATTCTGCGAAAGCCTAAACCTATTTTCTTCGACGTTCTGGACATAATGGTAGAATTTATTTTAGCAAAATAGAAACTAATAAAATAAAGACATAAAATTTGATGAATAGCATCATTCAAGTAGCAAACGGACTGAGTTGCATTTTGTGATTTTAGGGACACCGAAAGGTAGAGAGAAGGCTGTCTGACCTTTTACATTTTCACTGCTAGCCACTACACAACGAGCACAACTTCTTAGGGTTGAGACCAACCCGTCAGGTATGATATTTTGCTAAGTAAGAAATAGAATTGAGTTTAGGAGTAATTGCTATGTTGTTTGATTGATTCTATGACTATGTGGTTCTTGTTATCTTCCTGAATGTTTGGTTGAATGATAGATGTGAGCCATGACTATATGCATACTCCATGAGTTGTCATTGTGTGTAATTTATGGAATTGTTAAGATGATGAATGTGAAAACCAAGCATGTGATTAAGTGGGTTGTTCATGATATGTGGATTTGTGGACTGAGCTGTGTGATTTAAATGTCATTACTGCTTTAACTAGAATATGCATAACTCAAAGCATGTTTCATGTATTGATAAATTGTTTCGTTGAGATTACGACTTGCATGGTGGAATCAAGGCATATTGGCATAGTTTGATTCCTTGAAAGCATGGTGTGAGTTGAGCATGTGGTGCTATGCATTATGAGGGTGTAGATCCTGTGGTGAAAAACCCAAAATCAGCCATGGTACTCATGCCGGCAGGGACGGACCGTAAAGTGAGAACAAGGTTACTCAGGCCTTCGGGGAATGACCGTAAAGTGAGACATGGGTGTGACATAGAGTTTGCATGGGTGCGTCATGCATATTGATCATGCATTGCATGGATGACATTGCATGACATGTAGAGATAAATGTACACTTGCACATGCCACGCCTTAATTTTGTTTCCTGCATTAGTATTACATCATACCAACATGTTGGCATTGACCCATTCGTGGGCACAGGTTTCAGATAAAGCTCCTGGTACGTGAGACTTGATGAAGTCTTGGAGAAAAGAGAGGAAATAAAATTTGGAAGAGTATTTAGCCCTTGGGGTATACTTTTGTAATATAAGGGCTTAAGCCCAAACAGTAGGTAGGAGATAACTATTGAGTGTACCTTATATGTATATATGTTAAAGGAAAAGAATGCTTGTTTAATTTTCATGAATTGTGGCCATCGAGTGAGGATGGATTGTGACGTGTTTGTATATACATGATGTATTGTGATTATCAGGGGGGAAAAAGGCTCGAAAAACAGAGGAGGTTCTGTCAAAATTTTTTGAAAAATTAAAGGATTGTTAAGTGTGTAAAACACCTTGGTTATTATGAAAACAAGGGGCAAGGCCTTATGGATTGTACAGAACAGGGAATTTGGTTAGCGTTTGGAATGTCTTTGATTGTACTTTATTTCGTTATTATTTTATTTTCCCTTGTCTCGTTACTCGCGCCTCGGGTTCGCTGGAATTTGGGGCGTGACACTAATAGGATGATAATGCGATAGATGACTTACCTGAAAGGAATGCTATCCTAACAAGGTGATAAAATGTGTCCTCAGACAACTTACTTGAAAGTAATGCTATCCTAACAAGATAATAAATTTGAGTCGTTTGACAACTTTCCTAAAAGGAATGCTATCCTAATAGGCTTATAAAATCCGTCCTCAAACGACTTACCTGAACGAAATGCTATCCTAACAAGATAATGAATTTGCGTCCTCAAACGAATTTTCTAAAAGGAATGCTATCCTAATAGGTTGATAAAATACGTCATTGGATGACTTTCCCGAAAGGAATGCTATCCTGAAAGAAATGTTATCCTAATAGGATAATAATGCAATAGACGACTTACCTGAAATGAATGCTATCATAACAAGATGGCAATGCGATGGAAAACTTACTTGAAATGAATGCTATCATAACAGGATGCTTCTAAAAGAAATTTTATCCTAATAGAATTTTCATAAGATTGCGTCCTTAACAGACTTATTGCCAAGATGGATTATGTCCTCAAATGATTTGCCGAGATAAATTATGTCCTCAGAAATTTTTTAGATGGATTATGTCTTAAGACGATTTGCCTAGATGGAGTACATCCTCAAACGATTTTGACGAGATGGATTACGTCCACAGATGATTTGTCGAGATGGATTACGACCTCAGACGTCACTAAGATGGATTACGTTCTCAGACGTTTTGCTGAGAGGGAGTACGTCTTCAGAGGTTTTATCGAGATGGATTACGTCCTCAAATGGTTTGCCTAGATGGATTATGTCCTCAAACAGATTTTTCCTAAATAGATTGTCTTCAAATGGTATTTTCCTAGATAGATTGTGTCATCAGACTTTTTTTCCTAGATGGATTACATTCTCGGACGTTTTACCTAGAAGGTAACTTCATGCTAATAGGTTGATACAATGCGTCCTTAGATGACCTACCTAAAAGGGAACTCCATCTTAATAGGTTGATGAAATGCATCATCAGATGACTTGTACGGAGAGTAAGGGCTCCATGGGAAACATTTGAATATGACTCACTAGGGGGATGAATTAGGTTAACTCCACTAGAATGATGGAATTCAGTGTGACTTCATGGAGAAAAATTTGATTGAGTTTCAGACCATAAGGTCATGTTGCTCAACTCTTTCTTAGGATGTGAGAACAAGAAGTGAATTCAACTTTGAAAGGAGTTACACTCGAAGCGATATACTCAACTAATGATAGGAGTTGATGGAAATTCTTGCCTTAGATATGAGAGAGACAAGAAATACAAGGATCAGCCTTGACCTAGACAGAAGGAGGTAGAACTCAACTTAGATAGAAGTGTGAAAAGTTATGAAAAAAATCACATTGATGAAGAACTTTTACCTTGGCTAGAGGAATATGAGATTTACTCAACTTAGAGAGGAGTAAGGAGAATGTAGTCAACTCAGATTGAAGTGAAGAAGATGTACTCAACTTAGATAGGAGTAAAGAAATGTTCTCATTGAATGAGAGAAAATGTTGTGAAACATGTTTTTTTCATTTTTGAAAAAGGGTTTTTTGTTTAAGAGAAAATTTTGACTTTTGGCTTGGACTCTACTAGCCCATAGATCACTAGCAATCAAGTTAGTTTCTTAGGTTAAAAGAACCATTGCTTGGTTTCGAATGGTGAGGTTTCCTATCTTTGAAGATGATTGGGAAAAATCTGCTCGAGCTGTGAACTGAGGATATGAAGGCTTAGGAGACTTGATCAGCTAAAGATATATCTTTAAGTTCATAGATAAAATCTTTTGCCTTTCCAAATGATTTGGGAGATTCCTTTGAAAATTTCAAAGTATTTGTTTTGAGCATGATTCAGTTTGATCATTAAGAAAATAAGAATCATCGATTTTCACAAAAAGGTGTGTTTAATTGAGCATATTGGGATGAAAACATTGAATGAAAGAAATTTTGGGTGAACCAAAGTGATGGAAACTTTACCTATGATGTGGGTAAAGTTTTTAAGGCATGAAAAATGTAAAATGAAATCCTTTAGATGGAAAAAATGTCCTTATATTGGCATGTAGGAGTCCCTTGATTTAGGAAAAATTGTATGATTAAGAGTATGAAGAATAAACAAGGCATAAGAGAGCTCTTTGTAAAGCAAAAACGAGTTACTTCAGAAAGTGAGCAAACAATTTGGTGCAAATAGGTAGGTGAGGAGTCCCTTGATGAATTCTTTCAAAAAATAGGTGAAGAATGAAGAGACAATATGGTGTAAACTGGTAAGAGGGAAGCCCCTTGTCTGAAATCATTTGTTATATGATCTATCTATTTGTGAAACCCTTTGAAAAAGTTCTCAGTTGAAATGTGACAATTCCCTTAAGCAAGCAAGACCTCAAGGTAATCTTTGTATTAGGGACGAAATGTAGGCTAAGGTAAGGTTTATCAAATGAAAGGTATATAAGGCCCAAACCCCCATATGTTTATGGTACCAAGCCCCTTATGTGCATATCTCTGATGTGAATAGTTTTGACATGCATGACCTTGATGTGGACGACCTTGATGTGCATGTCCTTTCTTAGCATGACCTTCATGTGTATGTCTATTCTTAATATGACCTTCATGTGCATGACTTTGATGTATATAACCGAATCTAAAGTGACTTCTTATGCTGCCTATGTATCTATTTTTTGGAGAATCAGGTCTAACGTAGTTCATTGCTCACTTGAAGCTCTTTGAGCGATTCAAAGCTTGATAAAATTCCCTATTGAAATTGTATGATAAAATCAAGGCACATTGGCATATTGTGAATCTTTGAAAACATGGTGTGTATTGAGCACTTTGGTGCAATGCATTATGAAGGTGTAGATCTTGTGGTGAAAAACCCAAAATCTGGCCACTGGTACTCTCGTTCCAACGGGGATGGATAGTGAAGCGTGACATACGATTGGTACTTGTGTGCTAAGCGGGAAAGGACAGTGAAGCGAGACATGGGTTAGGCATAGAGTTGCATGTGTGTGTTCTGTATATTGTCATTGCATTGTATTAGTGAATTGGAGGGATTATAGCTTACAAATGTTCACTTTATATATGTCACGCCTTACCTTTGTTCTTTATATTAGCATTATGTCATACAAGCCATCGCGCTTGCCCTATATGTGATTATATTTTACAGATGAGGCTCCCGGCATCATTACAAGAAAAGGCACTATTAGCGACGCACGCATACGTCGCTAATAGTGGCCTTGTGCGTCGCTAGAGGCCTTTTGCGACGTATACACGTGCGTCGCTAATAGCGTCGCAAATACCTGCGTCAGCTAATAGTTACGTGCGTCGCAAATACTACACAAGGACGCAGTGTGCGTCGCTAATAGTGTATTGGCATCATTTAAATTGAATTCTTACTTTTAGCTGACGCATTGGTGTGCGTCGCTAAAAGTTTTTTTTTTTTTTTTTTAAAAAAACCATATTTGCTTTGTTTTATTTGTTGTTTTATTCCTGTTTAAACCTGTATCAATCATCCATCCTGATATACAATAAAATCCAAGCATTCTGAAATGAATATATTAAAAAAGAAAAATACATTCATATATATATATATATATATTAAACTAATCATGTACATTTGTAAAAGTATAATTTAACAATAAATAAAAAAATTAAAAATTGT
The DNA here is from genome assembly GCA_008638375.1 of Nyssa sinensis. Taxonomy (NCBI): domain Eukaryota; kingdom Viridiplantae; phylum Streptophyta; class Magnoliopsida; order Cornales; family Nyssaceae; genus Nyssa; species Nyssa sinensis. The sequence goes on from CM018043.1 coordinate 24,707,942, forward strand.
CTCCAAAAATGTAACTACAGATGTCTATGAAAAGAAAAAAAAACAAATAAAAAAAACAAGTTCTGATGCAAAACATAAAGACGGCGTGACAATAATCCCGATCAATCTAAAATAAAGATCAAATGATATATATTAGAACAATTATTAAATATATATGAACATAGAATGTGAATAATTTTTTTTTTTTTGCATGCATAAATAGTAAGAACGACATAAAGTAGCATAAGTCTATTTTATTATTTGTAAGGTGTCTGATGGGGTTTCGGTCTAGTTAGGCCGATATTCGACATTTTGGTCTGTCAAAACCCCAAAATGAGCCTTTTTGGAGTTGAAACTTGCATAAGTTTCAAACCTGGGCATCCGAACCGAGTGCCGTAAGTTCGTGCAAGTTTATTTTATCATTTGTGAGGTGTGTGATGGGGTTTCGGTGTAGTTAGGCCGATATCTTGACATTTTGGTCTGTCAAAACCTCAAAATGGACCTTTTTGGAGCTGAAAGTTGAAGAAGTCTTGAATCATGGAGGGGATAATGGGCTTGAAGTACATTTAGCCTAAGGGCTATATTTTGTATGTAGGGGAATAATCCCTATGAAGTTTAGTTTCATGTTTAAAACTTAGACCTTGTATAAGTTATGAACTTAATTTTATGTTGGATTATATGTAATTGTGTATTGAATGTAAATGAGGATGATGATGAGGAGGAATAGGATGAGGAAATAGGCCAATAAACAAAGGAAATTATGGTGAAATTTTACAAAAATGGTGATTAGGTTGAGTGGAAAGGGAGAGCATGCCTATATTTTCTAAGTAAAGACCTAAATGAATTAAGAGGAAAAAGAAAGGTAAAGAAATGAAAAATAGGGGCACTTAGTCCGAAAATCACTTAAGATAAAAAAATAATAAAAAGGGTAAAATGACCATTTTACATGTTATAGGGTCCCACACCAAATTTGGAGAATGAAATAAATTGAAATAGGGCATAAAAATGTCAAAACTAAAATTTTTGGACCAAGGTTGGAATGCTGGTACTGTAGCAATTTAGCTACTAGAATACTGTAGCAATGAATAATAGACCAAGTAAGCCAGCAGTGCTTGCACCCTGCACGCCCGCGCCCCCCCTTCCGTTCCCGTCCTTGCACTCCCTTCCAACGCACCTATTGCTGCTGCAGGCCCTGTGCCTGCGCATGTCATGGGTATAACATGGGCAGGCCATGACTTGCCTTCCAAGGCCATCTCAAGGCCATATACCCTTATGCTAGACACCACCTTTTGGGACACTATTTTAGTCATTATTCAAGGCCATGTTTAGCCACTTCCTTAGACTACTTTAGGTAGGATTTTTGACCTATTCTTGGTTTATGCTTTAGGGCATTTGGGGCCCATTTGGGCCATTGTTTCATGGCATATTAGAGACATTCTTGGGGCTATCTTGGAGGTCATGCTTGGACATGGCTTAAACTATTTTTGACCATTGGTTGGGGGAGGTATTTGACTAGTATTCGGAATTCATATTGGGTGAGTCTAATTGACATTTTTATCCTAAATCTTTGGGAAACATAGAGAAATTAATATTTAATCACTTAAATCTATTCAATTGTAATTTATAAATTCTTTTTTGTTTATTTCCTTTCACTCCCCGGGTTTTGGAAATTCGGGGTGTGACACTTTTAATTATGTTTTGTTGTAATGGGTTTTCTTGTTTCTTACCCAAAAACAAACTGGCGACTCCTAAACTTTTCTATCTTTCATAAGAGGCGTTCCTTCCCACCTTAAGGGAAACATACAGTCGAGATCTCTCTGAATCCATAAAAAGGATGACACGTTTTCTCATTTTTTCCTGTGTTGCCTCCCACAATAGTTGTTAAATAATTTTTAACAATTTACTCAAATACTTAATTACTTAACTAAAATAATATTTTTACACAACTACTTGCGCTCTAGCCTTATCTATGACTATATATACATTTTCACTAATACACCCACATATTTTGTACTATGTAATATAAATAAACTATCCTAAATTATAAATACATAATCTAATCCTAAGAAATGGTAAATTTACATATTATTTGTTAATACATGCATATATATCATTTGATATTTCCAACCTATGAAATTTTGGTTGAAATATGTCATATAACTCTTTTAAACTTATTTCTTAAACCTATATTAAGCAAGCACTAAATACTACTCAAAATATTTGTCATGAGGTTGAAGGTAAACCTATGTCTCATATTCACTTGTACTTATAATAGCATTATCTCATATTTTTCATTCATATATTAGCATCATTAAATATATATATATATATATATATATTTTAGAGATATGAAAAATTAGGGTAAATATTTCATTTTTACCGGTAGGGCACTATTCATGCACTGTTTGCCGGTAGGGCACATTACACATGCATCATTTAGATATAAGTTATATTTATAAGCATATTTGGAGTATGCCATAGAATAGAAATATTCTTAGAATATTAAAATACACCTTTTGTGAGAATTTGAGCCTAATTGGAGATAGTTTGGAAAATGGACCATAAAGGGCATCCCTGGTGGCCCGGGTGGACCTAGCCGCACCCGCCCATAGGCGAAAATAAATTTTTTTAAAAAATAACATTTAAAATAAATTTTAAGAACTTTGGTTAAATCAGAATGTCGAATTGAGGCGTTTCGGGACTGGGTTGTAGTGTAACGGGGTCCCGAACTCATTAAGGGCAAAAGGGTCTTTTCACCTCTTGGCCCCTTTACTATAAATAGGACCCTTTAGTGTTAAAATCACAGAATTTGGTCTGAGGAATGAGCAGGAGGTCGTGCATGGATAGAAAGGTGAAGAAAACCTAGGTTTTTCCAACTTTCTACCCTTCAAAACTCATCTCTAGGCCTTGGAATTTCACAAGGCTTCATTCTAGAAAGTTGTTCCCCATGTCAAGGGCTACGTTCTTACTGATTGGTTTGGCTGCACAGCAAGTAAAACTCCCTAGGGTTGAGAAAAACTCTTTTAGGTATGATATTTTGCTAAGTAAAGAATAGGGTTAAGTTTAGGAGTGTTTTTATATGTTGATTGTATGACTTACATGCTTACTTGTTGTTAGAAAACCACCTAGCATATAGTTGCTTTGAAAACCTAGGGTTGGTACTTTGTGTACTTGTGCATTCTTTGAGAATTTGGTGAAGTGATGAACATGTAACTTGAATATATGTATAATTTATTACATTCTAGCTTATGTTCATGCAGGCAAAGTCTTGTAGTTTGAAAGTTATGGTTGCTCAATGTATTGGTACTTTGTGTATTTGTGTAATCTTGGAGAATTTGTTTAAGTTGTGAATATGTAACATGATTATATGTGTAATTGATTGGATTATATGCTAAGTTCATGTAGACAAAGTTTTGTGGTTTAAAAGTTATAGTTTGCTTTATGTATGATGCATGATTTAAGGAGTATTCCATGTATTTGATAAAATGTCTCATTGAACTTGCATAGAAAAATTAAGGCATCTTGGCATACTTGAATTTTTGGAAACATGGTGTGGGTTGAGAATTTTGGTGCTATGCATTATGAGGGTGTAGATCTTGTGGTGAAAAACCCAAAATCTGGCCAATGATAGTACTCGCGTGCTAACAGGGATGAACCGTGAAGCGAGACATACGGCAATACTCGCAGGCTGACGGGGAAGGACCATGAAGTGAGACATATGTTGGGCATAGAGTTGCATGTGTGTGTCATGCATATTTCCATTGTAGTGTATTGATGAATTGGAAGACATATAGCTTATAAATGCACACTTTGCACATGTCACACCTTATCTTTGTTCTTTATATTAGTATTATGTTATACTGGGCCGTCGTGCTTACCCTATACGGGATTACATATTACAGATGAGGCTCCCGACACTTGAGACTTGATGAGGTCTTGAAGCATAGAGAGGGAAGTGGACTTTGAAGAATATCTGGCCCTTGGGGCATAATTTTGGTGTGTAAGGGCATAAGTCTCATGAAATTTATTGTATGTTTAAAACTTAGACCTTGTGTAAGTTATGAAATAAATTTTATGATGGATTGTATGAAATTATGTAGTGAATATAAATGAGAAGCATGGAGTTCTATGTAGTTACTTATTTTCAAAATATAATTGTGAATGTTAGAATTACACAATTGTATGAATAATTGTTCCATTAGGTGTTGTGTTGGTGTTGAGAAGGATGATGAGGAGGAATGAGATGAGAAAATAGGTTACTAAACAAATGAGACTATGGTGATATTTTTTAAAATATAGCAACTAGATTGAGTGGACTGGGAGAGTATGCCTAGATTTTATAAGTAGGAAAATAAATGACTTAAGAAGAAAAAGAAAGGTAAGGAAATAGAAATAGGGGCCAATTAGTCCAAAAAATTACTTAAGGTCGAGACATAAGGAAAAAAGGGTAAAATGGTCATTTTACATGTTATAGGGCCCCACAACAGTTTGGTGATGAAATAAATTGAAATGGTGTAAAAATGTCAAAATCAAGATTTTAGGTCAAAGTTAGAATTTTGGCACTGTAACATTTTAGCTTCTGGTTTACTGTAGCTATGAATAGTAAACAGTAGCCCAGTAGCCAACACACAGGCCATGCCTGCACTGCCCCTGCCACGCGCCTGTACCGTGTGCCCCGCGTGCCTGCTCACTGCCTTGCCCTACGCCTTACTGCCCAGCCTGCTTGACAGCCCATGGCATTCAGCCTCTTGCACCTCTTGGCACCAGCCTTGGCCACTTGTCTTGGGCCATGTTTGGCCACCCTTTTGGGCCACAGTTGGCCACCCTATTGGGCCATGTTTGGCCACTTCTTTAGACCACTTTTGGTAGACTTTTTGACCTATCCTTGGCCTATGTCTTAGGACATTTGGGACCATTTGGGCCATTGTTTCAAGGCATATTTAGAGACATTTTGGGGCTATTTTGGAGGCCATACTTGAACATGACGTAGACCTATTTTGACTATTAGTTGGGGGAGATATTTGATTGGCATTTGAAACCTATCTTGGGTAAGTCTAGCAGAAAATTTTCATTCTAACTTTTGGGGAAATATGGAGAAACAGATGAGTAATCAACTAAATCCATTTAATTGCCCATTATTTATTTTTCTTAATTGATTTCACTCACTCGATCCCCGGGTTTATGAAAATTCAGGGCGTGACATATTTATACACACACACATACATATATATAGATTTTATTTTTATGCTACCTAATATTAAAACTCAAAGAAAATTTGCATTGTTGTGTTTAACATTAAAAAAAAAAAAAATAGTGATAAGGAAAAAAATCAATAAATTACAGGTAGTATCATAAGATATTCACTATTTAATACATATGTATACAAATTATAGATGAATATTACCACAAAATAGATATACATACAAATTATAGATGAATATTACCACAAAAAAATATACAAGAAGGATATAAACAAATAATAATGTCTTATCATAAAAATCCATCATTTTGAAATATTAATAAGTTAGTTAGAGAATAATATTACTCAAATTTTGAATGCATAAAAATTCATCATTTTGATATTATTACTAAGAATAATTTTCTTTTATTAATTATCTATTTCCTAAAAAGAATAATTTTATACACATATTTTATTGAACTAATGAATTACTCCAATTAGATAGAATAATTTGCAATTAAGGACTCAACTAAGAGGTCAAGAAAAATATTTTAGATTTTTTTTCTCTTTTCTTTTCAAAACAATTTATCAAAGCACTTACATACGTTCATACATATACAAGATAATGATTAAAGTATGTGCATTACACAATGATGGGGCAATACAATTTATTTAGCAAGAATAAATTGTATAGTTTATCTAAGAAACCCTAACCTTTTATCAAGACTTTATGGTCAATAGAGCTTGTTGGCGGCAGGGCAATGGCGATGGAGGGCGATGGGGTAGTGGCGGCAGAAGGTGTTAGCGGCGGAGATTGGCGGGGCAGGGCTCATCGATCGGTGGTGGATGGATTGAGAGATACATACAAAGAGAAAGAGAAAGAGAAAGTCTGCGTGCGAGAAAGAGAGAGAGAGATTGACTTGGAAATTTTGATATAAGGGGTTATTAGTTGTAAAGATCCGAAATTTTGGAATAATTTTTTTTTTTGATAAGGCAATATTTGAATTTCCTTAAATCTCATTTACTTTTAATTTAATTAGATCACATTATGTGAATGTGTATAAGTGTATAAATTGTGTGTGACTAAGTGTATGTGTATATATGTATTGTCACACCCCGAATTTTTGACCGAAACCCGGGTGCGACTGACGAACAGAAATTAAATAAAATGAAAGGTAATTAATTAGATTTACGAATTTACAACAAATTAGATAGAGTTCTTTAATTTTCATAAAATTTCGGCAGAACCTCCTCTGTTTTTCGAGCCTTTTTCTCCCTGATAATCATAATACATTATATATATACACAAACACATCACAATCCATCCTCACTCGATGGCCACAATTCATGAAAATTAAATACACATTCTTTTCCTTTAACATACATACATATAAGATACACTCAACAGTTATCTCCTACATACAGTTTGGGCTTAAGCCCCTATATTACAAAAATACACCCCAAGTGCAATATACTCTTCCAAATTTCATTTACTCTCTTTTCTCCAAGACCTCTTCTAGTCCCATGTACCAGGAGCTTTACCTGGAACCTGTGCCCACGAATGGGTCAGCGCCAACATGCTGGTATGATATAATGCTAATGCAAGGAACAAAATCAAGGCGTGGCGTGTGCAAGTGTACATTCATTTCTACATGCCTCCCTAATCATTTATACAATATGATAGTAATATGCATGTTGCATTCAAGTAAGGTGTGGCGTGTGCAGTGTGCATTTATATCTACATGCTTTCTAAATCATCCTAGGAGTGTAATGACAATAATCCACATGCCTTCCAGATTACTCAAACAATGCAATATGAATAATCCACATGCTATCCCAATCACCCTAATGATGTAATAGCAGTAATCCAAATGTCATCCAATCATTCAAACAATATAACAGCAAGAATTCCCATGTCTATGCAATGTGATGACAGCGCGCATAATGCATCCACGCAAACTCTATGCCACATCCATGTCAACTCTATGTCATCATGTCAACTCTATGCCACACCCTGATGAAATGAAAATACGTGTGACTCACCCACGCAACTTAACGCCGCATTGTCACGACCCGAAATCCACCCTATGCGGATCTCGTGTCGCGGGGCCGACTCGAAGGCCGTCCTTACTTTTTCCGTTCCTGTATCATAGTACTAATATGCAATGAACTAAAAATTTAAAACAATAAACAGCGGAAGTCATTTATCAGTTACAGTAATCCAGCGGAAGTCTTTTTAAATACATTAAACAGCGGAAGTCTTATTAATACATGACATAGTTCTACAAAATTCAAAATGAGAACGAAACCGTAACCAGCACCCGGGGGTGGTGAATACATGGGAGAACTAACATAGACTGATCAGTACTTCAAAATGTCCCCCTACGCTCTCAGACTCCTACTGGGGTCTCGCAGCGTCATCACCTGAAATGGGGGTAAGTAGGGTGGAATGAGCTATGAAGCTCAGCAAGTAAACCAGATCTCCGACACTGGTATCGATGATTATAGAGAACGTGAATCCATGAATAAAAATATGATAGCCAATCATAAGGAAGGAGATGCTGTGATAGCCAATGAGAACAGTTGCCATGATGGCCAATAAGTAGTGGGGCACAATATACAGTCAGAAGTAATGAATAAGCAGTGATAAGAGTTTTCTCAACAATAACCTGTCACAATGAGAATACTGCCACAATAAATCAATTTCAATCAAACCAATGAACCATGTAAGGTAATCCATAAGAAACAGTAGTCCATAAGAAACAGTAATCCATAAGGTACAGTAATCCATAAGGAACAGTAACCATTCAACAATATTTCCATAACAATAATCCAATGGAGATGCTTATAATCTGTAGTAGGGAATGGCAACCCCTCTGCGTAATTCGAGGCCCGGCATACCTCTCAGTTAAACTCACATCTTTTGCCACATGTCCGTTCACGGACTAGTTCGTCACAGAAGCATCGGATGGATATTGTGACTGAGCACAATTCCAGCATTTATAAACATAGCATGATCATTTGTGATTCCATAAGGAGTATGAAAATGGAATATCATATATACAGTAAAGCATAACAGTAAGCCTTTCAAGGCAGGGTTCATTTCAATAACAATAGTACAATAGTCAATCAATGTCCACAAGATAGAACAATATCGTACTGTGGATAACAATAACATGAAGTACTTTCAGGAGTACAAATTTGGCAGTAAAGAGAATAAACTTGGCTTTAGAAACACCACATGGAAGAGAAAGTGATCCACTTACCTCTATCATGATTCTACCTCAGAAATCCGTGAAGGTACCCTTGCCTTTCGAGTTCCCTATATATCAGTGAGTACGTTTCAGAATAAATGCTATTCATCAAATTTTATACCTTTCTATCATAAGTATTTCAAATACTTTTTTAGACTTTACCATTGTGTCTGGAACGCCGAAGAAAGTCGGTTTAGGCTTTCGCGGAATTCCATTTGGACTTTTGTACTAAAAAGGGCAAAATAGTCATTTTGCACTTTTGCGGTACTTTATCCTTCGGGGTTCCGTCTCGTAAAACGGACCCCACCATTGGACTTAGAACGTCCGAGATAATAGGTTTTGACTATTCATTTGTGTCGTTTGGACTTCGTTTGACCTCTTTTTGGAATAGGGGCATTATTGAAAAATTAATATTTAATTAATTTTTTATACTTGGGCAACAGTGTAATTTTCCAACTATTTGGGGCCGGTTCACAATTACTAAAAGCTGCGGTCTGAACCAGTGGGTTCAGACCTAAAAACCCTAAACCGGTCCATCCTTGCCCTGAACCAAACGGTTCACTTCATTTGAAAAACCGGATTCCAATAACCTAATTTCCTTTCCCTATCTAGGGTTCGGATAACCTCAAACCCATTTCCCATTTCTTATCCGTGTAACCAAACTAGCCCAATCCCATTTAATTTCAAACCCAAAACGACACAGCTTAACTTACCCTTTTTATAACCGGTCGGGTCCCGACCCGATTCAAACCCAGACCCGTTTCTTTTAACCCGGTAGACCCCCCCCCCCGATTTTCCGATCGTCTCCCCCAAAGCTCCGGTGAACTGTATTAGGGTTCCGTCACCTTCTCCGGTGACGGCAACCAAAATCCGGTCATTTTCTCTCCCTTTTTCAATGCCATTCCATTCCTTTCCCTTCAAGGACCTCGACCCTAGCCTCGGCTTGCCCTAAAACCCTCCCCATCTTCACGAATAGGGAGTTATTTACCTCCGGCCGCTTCTCCGGCCGAGTCTTCCTTCTCTATTTCGTGACTGTTAAGTCACGGTTTTTACTCTATTTTTATCCTATATGTTTCCTGTGTAATAGAGGACCAATTTCTCATTATAAAAACCAAGTTTTAAACACAATTTCATGGAACCCGAGATTATTCCATCAACCTGCAACTCCATATTTCTCCACGGTTTCTACCCCATTTAACTTAATTCTTTTTGCATTTAAAAGCTAATATCATGCTTATTAAGACCCTACCATTATATCTAAGCTTTATGCTTTAAATCGAAATAACAGTACTGAAATGAATTACCTGGGTTTCGGATTTTTGAGCTTACTGTGACTCTCCCACCTTTCTGTTTCTGCTTCACCTTTCTCTCTTCTTCTCTCCTTCAGTTCCTAACTCTCTCTTTTCTTTTCTAACCTCTCATCACTCAAACCCGTGCATGGATACATATATCCAAAGACCCACCGCCTCTTCTCTCTCTACCTTGTCTCTCTTTCTCTTTCTCTCTTGCAGTCATCCTTGACTGCAGAGAACTGCCCTTTTATCCCTAGCCACCCACGTACCTCATATACATATATATATTTACATATATACATATATCACTTACACACACCCACCACCTTTATCAAGGTCGGTTGGTGGGTTTCCCAAACACACACAAACACACAGTGATGCACACACACACATACAGTGATGCACACATCTACTGATTTTTGTATTGGAAGCTTCCTTTCCTTTTTCTTTCTTCATTTAATTTTATATACATAATACATTTATATTATATATATATATACCTATACAATACATGTTTTATACATATCATTATAATCATATATATACGTATAACGGTATTTTTAATCACGTACACATACACTAATATTCCCTGAACTATGCATGTGTACGTACATATGCATGCATGGGTTGCATGCATGCACGTTTTTCGAGGTAAGGTTCCGAGTTGCTCGGGTACCACCCGACACTGGATTTACTAATCAAAACATTTATCTTTTGAAATTGGGTTCAGTTCCATAATTATTGTAACCTAGAGTTTAAGACAGCTCAGGTTATGCTATTCAGTCGACTTGCCTCGGTAATCGTGTCGTATCCCGGGTCGGGATATCACACGCATCATGTCAACTCTATGCCACACCCTGATGTAAAATACGCGTGACTCACCCACGCAACTCAACGCCACATCATGTCAACTCTATGCCACACCATGATGTAATGAAAATACGCGTGACTTACCCATGCAACTCAATATCACACCCATGTCTCAATCATGAAACACATCCGATAGACACTGGGTAACATCCCCCATTTACGGAACACATCCGATGGAAACTAGGTACCAACTCCCGTTTACGGAACACATCCGATGGAAACTGGGTACCAACTCTCGTTTACGGAACACATCCGATGGAAACTGGGTACCAACCCCCATTTACGGAACACATCCGATGGAAACTGGGTACCAATGCTCATTCACGGAACACATCCGATTAATACATAGCACCACGTGCTCAACCCACAACATCTGAATAATAATAGCCACAACGTCTGAATAATAATATCCACGACATCCGAATAATAAAAGTCACAACCTCTGAATAATAAAAACCACAACATCTGAATAATAATAATCACAACATCTGAATAATAAAAGCCACAACCTCTGGATAACAAACGCTACAACATCGGAATAATAAAAGCCACAACCTCAAAATAATAAAAACCACTTTCACATGAATGTATGCAATACATAACCAACGTAAATACATACCCAAATCACGTATCCATGTCTTAACAACTCACAAACAAGATATGCCAACCACATACTATGCTAACATACAGAACAAGTCATACCTCTACAAGATAATAGGAAAACACACATGTGCCAAATCAATCAACTTTAGGTTCTGTTCCAAAGCAAGTATTCTCTATGTGATTTTCTAATATCAATTAAACACATGCTTCATTCAATCAATATGGCAATCATTCCTAACTCAATCCTATTCCTCACTTAGCAAAATATCGTACCTGACTAGGGTGCATCTCAACCCTAGAAAGCTGTGTAAACCACTCGGTCAAACCAACCAGTGAATAACTCGACCCTCATACTATATCTGTCTAAGAGATTGAACCGCCTCCTCCTTTCCCATCAGTGCTCCTTTGTCTGGCTGTAGTCAACACTCCATTGATATCGCAATTATCATTAATCAACTGCTCCTGGTTCGGCAACCTGCTGAAGGTCTAACTCCTTCAAGTGCTGTACACAAATTAGTTTCTCAACCTCTTTAAACTTGACTTCATCCAAATCCTCAAGTGATGATGGGAACTGCTCTATGTAACGACCCCTAAGTATCATCCTGTCCTTGGCCATTACTGCTTATACAGATTTCTCCACCAATTCCAACTATTGAATTTTAGATATTGGCCACAATCACATAACATCATATCTCTCACTTTCAATTAACACCTGAATATTATGATTCTGATAACAGCAATGGCTCAACATCTCTGAACCCGACTAGAAGCTTCACCCATAACACATGTCCTGCTTCCGGCATACGAGGCCCCTGTTCTAGCACCACCATCTGCTGCCATGGCTTCCTCTGTGACTTGCCGATCTTATAGACAAACTGGACATCAATTATGTCAAGACCATAGAAGAAATCAGCGACATCCAGTACATTTGGCTTAAAGGTTTTCATTATTTCCTGAATTTCAGCCTTAAGATCTCCCTTCCCTATCACACGGCTGCAGATATCATCTCGAAACAATTCTGAAGCTTCAAGCACATCCCGTTGGACATAATCTGCAATCAACCCATTCCAAATCACCGAATCGATTTGTGGTACAGTAGCAGCATCTTGCGCACATCAATCCAGACTATATCAGAATCCTGCACCTGAACAAGGAACCCAACACCTAAACCGACTAAAGCAGCCACCCATTCCACATCCACCTGCTGCCGCTACATACAAACGTACACACACACACACACACACACATATATATATATATACGTATGTCTCCATCATTCTGCTGCGTAACCAATTTATATGCAGCACCGCCATAAGGGACCCAACCAAACCCATGACAACTCAATTCCAACCTAACAGTAGACACGCAACTCTTTGCAATTTCTCCCAATTTTTTGCAGAGATATCACTCCTGCTTTTACGGCACCCAACAGCTCGAGGGTCCCTAAATTCACCTCCAAACATGGATACAACCGGATCAATAAATCTAACCTGCTAACTCTCAACCCGACGAACCAACTCAACCGCAGAGACCTCAGCTTCGAAGTCCAACCCAACGGCCAAATCATTGTCTCCATGCCTTCCCAAAGTATCAGATCGCCTTCGAGAAGCTTCCGCTATACTGCCCGTCGTCATCCCCTTTTCTTGGGTCTTCAACACCACTGCCGACTAGATCTACCCATAGCCGTGAGCCGCGACTCCTTCAGTTCTTCTTCCTGTCTCTCCCTCCGTTAATTTCTCTGAGCAAACCTCCCTTTTCTCTTTTTGGATATCCACTCCTTTAGTTTCTCTTTTCCATCCACTTAGAGTTGGTGACAACCCACACTTAAACACACACCACGCACTACACACCACACACCCCAAGGCTGCTGACACTTTCCCCTTCTCTTTTCTTTTCTCCATTTCTCTACTCCCTGCCCCACTGATTTCTTTCCTTTTTCATTTCCTCCCATTTTTCCCCAGCAGCTTCCTCGAAGCTTCCTTGGTTATAATATTCTATATATACATATATATATATAATCTTATATATATATATATATACAAAATCCAAATATATTTATATGTGTTTTATTTATTGCCGTTTTAATATTTTATTTCATAAAATATTAATCTATGAAGACTCGGCATCATAATTATTTTCGCTGTATCGGTTTAATATTTTATTCTATAAAATATTAAATTACAATATGCCGATAAAGCCGAGAATTTATTCTGCCAACATTGGGTCCCTGTTAATGCCTTATTTAGTTTCACATAATTCCCATAATCTAACTTGAATAAAACTAAAATAAACAAATAATTAAATAATTAAAAAAAAAATTTCCCCATTTTTCAGGTCTCTACATGTATATACATGAGTGTCCAAATTAAAATAATTGCATCATATAATATGTGAATATCTATACATATATATATATATATATATATATAACCCAAAACACAAGCAACCCTAATAAATGGAAATCAGAAAAGGGGTGGGAGATTGTGTGTGTAAGTGGGTGTACAGTGTACAACACACGTGTATATGTGTGTATATATATATATATATGTCAACACATAGAGTGTATGCTGTGTATGGGGTGTGGTTGCGTGAGTGCAGAACTGAAGAGTGTGTGAGTGTAGAAAGGTCAGAGATGAGGGTGAGAGCAGGTTTGGGGTAGAGAGAAAATGGAGAGAGAGAGAGAAAGAGAGAGAGGGAGAGAGAAACACAAGTGTGTGTATGCATGCATTTTGTGTGTGACAACCTGAAGATGCATAAGGAAATGAGGGAGTTTTAGCTGAGTGGAAGAGCCCTAAAAGGATCAGGATCGAGCCATCAAGTGAGAAGAGCCACAGTTAAAGGGTAAGGACACAAAACCCTTAATTTTCTCTCTCTAAGATCTTTCTATGTTCTAACTGTTTTGAGGTCTGATTTTAGCATGCATGGCCTAGAAATCGATATATCTTGTGAGGAAAAGAAGGAATGCAACCTAGGAAGGCCTAGAACACCACACCTAGGATGAAATCGCCATTGTTGGACCTCCCATATAACAGACCTGAACCAGTTTTTATGAACTACGTTTTTGATACTCAAGCCCTAAACTAGACCCTCTGAGAGTTTCAAAAACCCCATTCCGCGACCTAGAAGCCTAGACAAAGGCCCTTAAAATGCCACTTGCAGGTTTCGGGTTTTAGAGCTAATGTCACCAAACTGCCCCAAAACTTAATTTTAAAAATGGGGGCTTGAACCCCATGACGAATAGAACCCAACCAAAGAAACCCCATAAGATTTGGATCAGAAATGAGGACGTACCAAACAGTTGCAGGTCGGGACTATCTAACCTACCATAGCTCCTTGAGCTTGATTCGAGGCATAAAATGAATGCCAAAAGATGGGCCAGACACTTAGTGACCCCCAACACCCAAAAACAGAGATTAAATGAATCCAAAAACTCACGAAACTAGCTTTTAAAATTTTTGGTTTTTAGGGTTATTGTTTATCGTCCTAGGGAAGGCGATGAACAGTAACGGAAATGGATTCGAGTCGGACAGTTCGGGTTGGGTCAAACCCGCCCAACCGCACACATTTGGGTTACTGAGACGGCATCGTTTTGGAAGAAATAAGTTTTATTTTAAAATGGTTTGGGCTTGTTTGGTTACTATTGTATGAAATTGGAATTGGGAATGAGAATAACCTAAACCTTGGATAAGGGGTTCAACAGGGACATGTTACTTCGGTTCTCAGATAATCTGAACTGGCTGGTTCATGAGGGTTCTGGTCCGGTCTAGGGTTTAACCTAGTAAACCCAATGGTTTAGGGCTCAAATGAAATAAACTGAACCAGAACTATTCTAAATTATATTTTGACCCCAATAGTTTTGAATATTTGTATTCTGGCCCAGCTTCTGAAAAATTTATGCATATGAGCCCCTGAAAAATAAATAAATAATAAAATAATTATTTTAATTATTTTATAAAATGACTATTTTACCCCTAGACACTAAATGGGTCAAACGAAGTCCAAAATAAATAAATGAATAGTGTATTTTTACTATTTCAGGCACCCTGGACTCAATGGTGGAGTCCAATTGGTGTAATTAAGTCCCGAAAAATACAGACACGCAAATGGTAAATGACTGTAATACCCTTAATGATACCTAGGGCTAATTAGACATAAAAGATAGTCCAATTTAACTATATCGGACATTCTGAACCTAATAGTGAGGTCCATTTTGTGAATCGTGGTTCCGAAAATTTAGCTATACAACATATGAAATTACCAAAATACCCCTGATGCTATCCGAAGCCCAAATGGGACGAAATTGATACCGATAGAAGCCCAGATACTCGTGAAACTGTACACATGATTAAATGTTGAATCAAGGACAGAATTTCACAGAAAGTGAAATGACCAAAATGCCCTTGAGCATGGTAAGTACAAAGTAGAGGCCAAATAAAGGCCAATCTGATCTAGTAAATTTTCCTAAGCACAATTAAGACTCCAGAACAGTCAATGTATAAAATAAGAAATGACCGATGTGTCCCGATGATCAAAAAAAGATATCAAATGAAGTCCAAAAGACTTAGAAAATTATATATAAGATATATGGAACATTCTGAGGACCACGATAGGGTGTGGGACAAGAATGATAAAACTACCATTTTGCCCTTTTTTTAGTAAAAATGTCTGAATTGAATTCCACGACAGCCTAAACCGACTTTCTTCGACGTTCCGGACTCAATGGTAGAGTCTACTTTAGCAAAATAGAAACTCATAAAATAAAGACATAAAATTTGATGAATAGCATAATTCAAGTAGCAAATGGACTGAGTTATACTTCATGATTTTAGGGACACCGAAAGACAAGGAGAAGGCGGCCTAACCTTCTACATTTTCGCTATTAGTTCAGTTACATTGCGAGCACGGCTTCTTAGGGTTGAGACCAACCCATCAGGTATGATATATTGTGCTAAGTAAGAAATAGGATTAAGTTAGGAATAATTGCCATGTTAACTTAATGATTCACATATTTGTTTGATTGCTTGTATGCTTATGTGTTCTTGTTATCTTTTTTGAAAGTTTGGTTAAGTGATGGATGTGGATCATGACTATACGTATATTCCATGTGTTAGCATAATGTGTGAATTATATTTTCGAGAATCGTTGAGATTATGAACTGTGTAGCTTAAAGCATGTGTTTAAGTGAACTATGTATGGCATGTACCTTTGAAGAAAGGATTTTATGATTGAAATGTTATTATGTAATGCATTGTCTAAAGCATGCTTCGTGTGTGGATAAGATGCTTTGTTGAGATTACATTATGGTATGGTGGAATCAGAGCATATTGGCATAGTGTGATTCCTTGGAACAAGGTGTGAGTTGAGCATGTGGTGTTGTGCATTATGAGGGTGTAGATCTTGTGGTGAAAAACCCAAAATCGGCCATTGGTACTCGCATGCTAGACGGGGTCCGGACCGTGAAGCGAGACATATTGAGGTACTTGCAAGCCTACGGGGAAGGTCCGTAAAGCGAGACATGGGTATGGCATAGAGTTTGCATGGGTGTGTCACGCACATTTTCATTACATCGTGTTAATGAATTCATGGATGTGGTATAGAGTTGTATGGATGTTCTATGGATGTGATTAGTACATTATATGGATAATATTGAATGACATGTAGATATAACTGTACACTTGCACATGCCACGCCTTAAATTATGTTGATGAGTTGGATGGCATGCAGATTATTGCTAGTACATTGTATGGATGATATTGAATGACATGTAGATATAATTGTACACTTGCACTTGCCACGCCTTAATTTTGTTTCTTGTATTAGCATTATATTATACCAATAGTTGAGCTGACCCATTCGTGGGATACCATTTCAGATGACGCTCCGATTACATGAGGTTTGGTGATGTCTTAGTGAAAGAAAGAACTTGAAGTATTTTGGCCCTTGGGGCATGTGTTGATATTGGACAAGGGCATAAGCCCTGAACTATGTATGTTTAAATTATATGTTGTGAAGCAATGGATAAGGCTTACGAATTTGTATCAGAACCTGGACTGAGTTAGTGTTGAAATGCATGTGATTGTCCTTTATTTTCTTATTATTTTATTTTTTTTTAGTTTTGTTACTCGCGCCTCGGGTTTGTGGGAATTTGGGGCGTGACATTAGTGGCGCACAATGTGTGTCGCCAATGTCAGTTCACAAAACTAAAAATGACATCATTTAAATAAATTCAATATTAGCGACATACATGTGCACGCCGCTGAAAGTTTGGCTAATTAGTGATGCACATATGTATCGCTAATACCTATATGTGCGTCGCCAATAATTCTGCGCGGGAGTCTTATTTTTAGGGTCTTTTAGTGGTGCTTGATGTGTGCGCCGCTAAAGGCAACTATTAGCGATGCTTTTGTGTATGTCGCCAATAGTGATCGCCACTAAAAGTCTCTTTTCTTGAGTGCTAAAATAAAAATACAATGCCATGTTATAAAAAAGCTACAATGCTGCAATATAGAGAGTCAATAAGTGGACTATTTTATAGTTATTATATATATATATATGCATGTATGTAATCATTAATTTAGACGATTCCTAGTAATACGAACCATGATTTTTTTGAGTCACCTCGAAAGTGAGAGACTATTATATTTTGAATGATATTTGCACGATCACATTCTAAAATATTGTGATTATAGTTATTAGATTTTTCAATTTATTTGTGAATAAAATTTTAATTTTTGATATCTCGTATACATATATTTAAAAAAAATAAATAAATGACTTCCATAAAAATAATTTTTGAAGACCGAACTATATATCCAAATCTTATATCCAGTAGGCACCCAAACATAGGAATGAGATATAACAACATATCCAAAGCTTTTATTCGAGTCGGTTCCAAATACTAAATTGGAATATTCAATATCCCATAGGATTTTATATCCTATATCCGATCCAACTTTATCCTATCCAATCCCGCCTTCTTATCTAATTGTCCAAAAAATGCCATAGGTAACAATTAGATTTGAGTTTGTGACCTTTGTTTACTTTATATCAATTTATTTTAAACTACTAACTTTCAGAAAGCTTAAACTAATAGAAATGATATACTTATTTAATACTTTAGCACTTTAATTTTTTTGGTATGCATCCACAAATATGATTAATTAAAAAAATTCAAAATAAATACAGTGGGACAAACTTGAAAAAATTAATTAGGCTTGGGGCCTTTGCTAAGATACTTATTATTTTAATGTCCATGCTTTTTAGGTTTCTAAGATGAAGGACAATTGATTTTTATTTTCTGAGATGAAATTCATTTTTAATTAGCTGGCACTTTTTTTTCTTTTCAAAATGGCACTAATACCCTTGCACATGATACACAACTCACAACCACCCTCTCCAAACCCACAACCAGCCGTCTCTCCATCATATCTCCATCACAGAGCTCGATAAAAGCCTCCATGGAAATCTCACCCATTGCCCAACTAGAAAATCACAACCACTTCACCGCCGCCGATGAGGATGGATGGATGTGAATTGCATCTCTCTCTCCGTCACTGATTTTCGTCACTGCTGTCGATTGCCGTTGATTGCCAGAACCACTTCACCACCGTTGACGGGAATGGATCGGTGTGGATTGCAGCCCTCTTTCTTTCATTGATTTTCTGTCACTAGTATTAGTTGCTGCCAATTGCCAGAATTTCTGTCGCTATAGTATTGGTGAGGGTCTGTGAGAAAAATGTCAGATCAAAAGAATTGCAATAGTTCAAATACATGCCTTGATGCTTCTAGAGATCACGGTAAAGAAACTTGGAGAATTTTCATTTTCAAAAATTTTGTCGATGTACCTAGAAAAAAAAAATGATTGGACCTTGGCCTTCTAGCTTTGCCACTTTTCTTAATATATTTATAAGCTCACTTGATTCAAGGTGCTCTCTTTTCATGTGATTGTGCTCTGGGTTTGGTGGTGTTTTTACCTTTCTTTGTCAAAGGTGAAATTTTACCTTCCGAGAAGTATTGTTTTTCCAAAATTTTATATGCAATATGAATGTCATTTGATAAATCTCATTTTTTCGAGTCAACTATATAAAATTTATTAACAATAGATTTATAATTTACAAGTTATTGAATTTTAATGCATGATTTAAGGAGGCAATTTGGTTGAAGGAGCAAAAAAGGTAAAATTCGACATTTCAGTGAAAAAGGTAAAATTTTACCTTTTGAGAATCAATTTTTTTCAAAGAATTTTTACAGTTCCAAATGATTTTTTTTTTTTCAAATTTTCATATACAATATGAATTTTGTTTGATAGATCTCGATGTTTAGAATTCAAATATATAAAGTTTATTAAAAATATATTTATAATATTTAAATTACTAAATATTTTAATATTTTGCAAAATGCTTTTTTGGAGTGTTCTAGATTTTACGGCTCAAGTATAGAAAATATAGTAGCAGAGTATTTTAGGTATAAAATAATTAAATGACCTACAGAGTTAATATTATTTTGTGTAGACCCGATGATAATTTACATTTATTGTGTGAACTTCCGGCCAAACCGCCCAAAAATTTATTGACTAGGAATAAATTAAAAATATTTTTGAAAATTAAAAAATTTAAATTAAATCTAATTTTTTCAAAAATTTTGCCCCACTCTGCATCCGGCCAACGGGGACCGAAAGATGAGCAGTGTTTGAAGAACAGACTCTTGAACGTTAGACAAAAACGAGAACTAACAGTATAAAGAATACAGATAGGATTGATAGGATAGCTTGAATACAAACGTGGTCTATCTGGACCATCTATCTCTCTATCTCTCTCTGTATGAACTAATAAGACAGAAACTACACATC
Source organism: Nyssa sinensis (assembly GCA_008638375.1). Classification (NCBI taxonomy): domain Eukaryota; kingdom Viridiplantae; phylum Streptophyta; class Magnoliopsida; order Cornales; family Nyssaceae; genus Nyssa; species Nyssa sinensis. The sequence goes on from CM018043.1 coordinate 24,727,967, forward strand.
TACGTACAACTCACGAAATCTTCTTGCCCGCGAGCCTCTCCATCTCTCTCTCTCTCTCTCTCTCTCTATATATATATATATACACACATACACACATACACACATGCACCCACAGACACATACCCACACCCACAGAAGCCATTACCCTTTTCTGCATGGAGCTAAGGAACAAACAAGAGGTAATGTAGGAGAAACAAGGTCACGTTCAGTGGTTGGAAATTAAGCCAAAACTTATCTGTTTCAGAGGGTAAATTGTCATTCATTACACCAGGATGTGTTGCCATGAACTATTTAATTTTACCTTTTGTGCACCTCCCGCAAATTTATATAGTTGCTTTTGGGTGATATTTAAAATTATTACTACAAATAATTTAATGTTGATTAATTATATATGTTCTAAGTTTTTTTGCATCCCAAATGACCTTACAGTGAAATATTGGTTGATTGTTAAATAATATGCCCAATAAACAATAAATGAATTTATATGACGCATGATTTAAGATTTAAAACTTTATATAAAAAAAATTGAAATACTTTAAAATATTATTCAATGATCAGGCATATGCTCTATAAACTATAATTTTACAATTTTTATTATTCAATGATCCTGCATATATATATGCTCTGTAAAAGATAATTTTACACTGTTTTTCTTATTCAATGATAGTGCATATGTTCTAGAAAAGATAATTTTACATTTTTAATAAAAAGGGGTCCAAAAAAATAGCATTTCAATTGTACAATCTTATTACCGATGGGTAGATGAATAGTGTATTGATAATAAATAGTAGAATACTACAACACGAACAACTTGTCAAGAGAAAAGGTGCTGTCTAAGAGTAAGTTTGTCATGGACGATACTCCAGTCTGCGCCCTCTGTTTCATTTCCCAAGAAACATCAGATCGTCGTCATTTAATCTCTCTCTCTAAATTACTGATGCTAGCTTTTCGAAAGCTACAACTGTACTATGACTCCATGAAAGAAAGAGAGCTGAATTTGCTGATCTGAGCTTTTCCAAGGATGGTAACTGTTTCCACAGCAGCTTAAAAGCCTCATAAATGCATGCCTCTCTCTCTCTCTCTCTCTCTCTCTCTCTCTCTCTCGCTTTCTATACACACATATATAGGTATATGCATGTATAGTTTGTATCATGTATTACAGGTATACAAGCCATGATGATAATGGCAAAAAAAAAAAGAAAAAAGAAGAAGAGAAAAGATGATCCAAAGATCTAAGTAACCGAGAAACTCGCTTCTTTCTCGTTAAAGCTGTTAACATCTATCTGGAGGTATCTCTCTCCATTCACTCTTCCACAAGATCAGTGCATACTACATATATACACGAGTCATGACTCAGCAGCTTCAGTGCCTTAACTATGCTCACATCTCACTACAAAACAAAAGCATATTAAATTCACCAGTTACGTATCAATGGTTGCCCCACTTCACATCCTGGACAGGAATGCCATTAACAAGACAGATGAGTATAAAAATTTACAAAAAATAAGCTGAAATTATTAACAAGACAAATGAGTTCAAAAATTAACAAAAAAAGCTGAAATTTACAGATTAAACGATTATAAAATATACCCATTTAAGGTTTTCATCACATATATGTGTGGGTTAAAGTTGACTGTTCATCACATATATAACACCCCTCTTTCTCTCTCCCTTATCCATTTAGGATTTCATCACACATATTTTTAGACATTAGAGAGAAGGAGAGATCTAGTTTTATACCGAGTGATAAAGGATTAAATTTAAAAGGCTGGACTGCTTGCTGGAGAAAATATAATTGGGCAAAAAAAAAAGTATGAGAAAGAGGGATGTTCTCAAAACCCTAGATATCTACAAGCATAGACTTAGCTTGCAGTCTTGAGTTTTACATTTTTTTGTTTTTTGGTGAGCAGTTTTACATATTATTGGTTTACAGTCCAATGCTATCTTCCCCTTAGAGAGATGAACATTTGGGTCGTACCAGGAAAATTGGCTACTCCGGTGTGACAAGAAAAAATCATAGGGTTATAGGGAAAAAAAATTTCCCTAAAAAATTTCAGTTATGTATATCAGAATTTAATATGTGGGATATGTTTCATATTAAAACAACCATATCATATATCATTTATTTCACATTTACTATTAATTCACATTTACTACTTTACGACTGAATTTTTTCTGAGTTATTGAAAGATTATCCCTCATATTCATCTTCTTTTGCAAATTGATAAATAGCTAGATGGGTAAACATAAGTAAAGACCTGGCCTTGTATGTGTGTTTGTATGTGTGTATGTGAGTGAGTGAGTGAGAGAGAGACAGATTCACGTATATTCAATCTAATTTTTTTTAAAAAAACAATAAACGGTGTCCATTTTGTTTTGGAAGGATGCATTGTTATTAATTCAACAATCTTCACTAACCCTGTGCATCAAAATATTTAATCGATCTTATTAGTGTGGAAACACCCACAGCATGTACCCTAAGGACAACAGAGATATATCATACTATTGGAATAGAAACATTAGAACTTTAAAGCGGGCAAAAGGGGTACTGTAACACAACTCACTCGAAGACCTTGGCAGGCTGAACTCCGTGCAAGACATGAATGGAAAGAATACTACTGTTAATTCAAACATGCCTCCGCATAACACACATATACAAACCAGAAAAAAGGTAAAGATCTCTACTTGGGTTAGAATTCTACAACCACAGATTCATAAACCTAACTTCAAAGAAACTGTTAGTTGCATTATTAAGTATATAGATATATAAAAGTTTAGAAGAGAGAAATTTCACTAAAAAAACACACCTCTTAAAGGTACTGTCCTCAGCTAGAAATATAAAGCCTCCATGAGAAGCATGAGATGATCAATAAGTGGTTAGCAAATGTTAGTTGGGGGGAATGAAGCCTGGTCCGAGAATCATTTAGGTTTCAAGCTTTTAAGTTTTCTGGTAACCAGAAATTATCACAAGAATCACCTCCATGACCTCGAGCCAGACAACATTCCTCTCAACTTAACCTTCACGAAATCAAACATATATCCCCCTGCTCAATACAAGGCCATCATGTAACGAATAGTCAAGCAATTCACGAAGAATCTAGCACTACTACAATGCAAATATAATATATGTTTGAGGGGAATGAAGCCTGGTCCGAAGCCTTCAGTTCATCACAATCAGAACCCCCCTGTGAAAGCCTCGAGCCAGCCAACATTCCTCTCAACACACAAACCCATTTTTTCACACCCTGTGGATACCCTAGACCACATAGCTTTATAGAGAGAGAGAGAGAGAGAAAGAGAGAGTAATAACATCTCAGCTATTTAATGAATGCACACTGACTCACTAATTGTGTTTATGATTAAGATGCTACTAAATTAGTCCACATTGCTTTACATGTATGCTTATATATATATATGTATGTATATGTATATATATATATATACACACACACATGTATGTGTATGCAGGGGATCATAGCTGGAGAAAGAAAATTAGGGGTAAGCTAGCATAGAAAAATTTCTTACTCATTGAAGTTAGTTTCAGGCATGGAATATAATTAACGTCATAATAACACTCCAATTTAAAATATGTCATATAATAGAGTTTAATTTGAATTAGCATCGAGTTTAGACCTTTTTCACATAACTCATATTATTTTTTTTATAAAATGATATGGGAAAAAAAATTGAACCCATGCTAAATATGCAGGTACTAGCACATATAGCTTCTTAGACAGACATAAAACTTATTATATAAACTCGGACCATTGACCAAATCAATGGTCTCGACTAATCATAATTTGATACGTCAATAAAAGTTATTTTATTGTGTCTTGTAAACATAACATATTGAAACGCATGATAACATATGATTGGTTGAAACCATGGGTCCGAAGTGATACAATAAATTCTCAGACATAAAAAGTCTTGACAACAAAATGACATACATATTTTACATGACAGTTTTTATTTTATTTTATTTTATTTTCTGATGGATCAGTAAGGAAGTATTATGAACTAGTTTACGCCCATCATACTAAGTCTCTTTTTTGTGATAGTCAGACTTATTCTTTAAGCTCTAATTATCAATGATTGACACAGAGAAAACTCAAACTCGAACTCGAAACACTTAAATTTCATCCTCAACATCTTTATATCTCAATTACACTTTTGGGTGATATAACATATTTTGATATAGTTATGATAATAAATTTTTTTGTACTATTTCTCCGAAAAGAAATAATATCTTGGTAGAACACGAAATAGGTTCACTCAAAACCCGTGAATGCCATGTGATATTTATGATCTATATATATATATATGCATATATATATATGTGTGTGTGTCTGTGTGGTATACAGCCTGAAAAGATATAGATTACAAGAGAATTTAAAAACCCAGCAAATTACTATTATTTTAACTACCAAGATGTACTGTACCATTTTTTTTCTTTTCTTTCGCAGACAGAAATAAAGCATCGTCAAATTGAATACACACTGACTCCCTAATGGTGCTATGATTCAAAAGTTTCTAAATTAGTACACATAACCGGAGAGAGAAATAAAAGCCAAAGCCAAATAGATTTAGAGAGAGAGAGAGAGTGAATAAAATATATTGGCGTGACAGAAAACACACTGACCCAGGCTAATTGTGCTTATGATTCAGATTTTCCTGAATTAACTCTGGAAAGTGGCATTAAAAATAAATGTACTGTCTCAGAATAAAAGATTTATTTAAAAATTTTAATTTTTTAAAAAATATTATTTTAAAACTATTTAAATTTTTTATATTATCTTTATTTAATTATAAATGATGTTTATATTAAGTATAATAAAAAATAATTTTAAAAATTTATGAATTAAAAATATATTAAATTTTTAAATATCACTCTTAAAATGACAATGAAGTAATTGTATGCCGTGCGTGAACCCTGGCCTGAAAGAAACCTGTCTATGTTTCTTTCATTTCCTAGGTCATCAGTCATCACTTTTTCTCTGTCTATTACCTGCTGTTGCCGGTCAATCACCAAACCGGTTACCTGCTACCACCTTCCATCAGTCAAACACATACAACAAGACAAATGTCACACACATTTTCAAATAAATAAATACAATAATAACTTCTTATTTTTTGTTTTCAGAAAAAAAAAAAACTACGCACGAGACAACACCTCCTTTAATGTGGTCCTATCATTACCTTATTATTTATAACTTTTTCTAACCCTACTTTCAACTCCCCCTGTACCATCTAACGCTCGCACGGCCATGCTGACTTAAGTACTCGTAATATATACATATATACATACATATATATATATATTACAACTTTTTCGTTTCTGATAAAATCATAGATTTAATTAGATTGATTAAAATATAAAATAAAACATTATTAAGTCCCACTCAAATGCATTAAATATAAAACAAAAGTTCAAATAAAATCATAGATTTAATTAGATTGATTAAAAATTAAAATTTATAGCCCTAGATTCCTATCAATATATGTATCTCATTAGTTTTAATAAAAATGACATAGCATATGATATGGTAGACCATATACATTTGATTAATTATGTACATACAAAAATCAAATTGACTAGATGATAGTGGTTGAGTATTATTTCTTTTTCAATCTTCTAAAAGATTGTAGAAGCTAGTGAGATGGTGAAAATTGTAGAATCACTTTGACTTTTGTCAATGTAAAATACAATAATAAAAATATAATTTTAAAGTACATGTGGACTGGATCACCCAAAGTTAAAAAAATTAATATATGATCAGAAAAGTTAATTAAATTGCATTAATATATGAAAACTACTTGAACCTGAATTCAAAGCAACAAGTTTTAATCTTGTTTTGAACTCAAATAAATTGTAGAGATCTTAAAGAAGGCATGTGGACTTATTTGTTCCTTGATCCATATTTTAATAAATCTTATTTATCGTTATAAAAAAATAAAAGAGTTAAACAATGGTATAGCCATAATTTAATGCCCCTCCTCATAATTCAAAACCAAAATAAATAATTTCTGACGTCTAATTAAATAAAATTAAGTTACTATTATGTATTTATATAATCAATAAGAATCAATACCGATAAAATCTGAATAAGATCATCCGTTATTCATCGCTTATATATATAATAAACAGAAGAGTTTATATTATGTTCAGTATAACTTTTTTATTTTGTATATTATATTTTGCATGGTACAATTTTTTTTAAAATATTTTAATATCTCATGTTGTTTGTGGTACATTTTTGAATTTTATTATATATTTTTATTTATTTTTATTTTAGAAAATGCCTGCTACCACCTCAAAACAACCTCTTACATTTTGAAATACAATAAATCATTTTGATCCTTCAAGGAGTGCAAATAGCTTTTTCCTTATTTTTCACTTTTTTTTTCCCAAAGATTTGAATTTAATCATATTGTCATCATAGTCATTTAGGGTTGGCTGGGACCATAACAGTGTGTTCCGTGAGACACGTCTCGGAAGAAAACGGCTATTATGGAAGTAAGCGATCTTGTCCGTTAAACCACTCCATCCAACGGTGAATGTGGAGGGTTCGTGCGACCGGAATTGTCGGTGTCAGCGGGAGCGGAGGATCGGGAAACGAGGAGAGCGCGAGTAACGAGGAGAAGAATTAATCGCCGACGTGGACCCATCACAAACAACCCTTGTTTCTCTCACTGACTTTCCATTTAAATCATGACAGCCCTCACACTGCACCCGAGTCAAACCATACACCCAGATATATAGACGTACACACACACACAGATATATATATATATATATGTATATATATATATGTATATATATATACAATAGTTACATACAAAAGACAGCACGTCTTCGTGATGCTCTTTTCTTGCGGTCCTATCACTCCTGTGATATGATTTTTTAAAATATTCTAAAATTTTAATCATCATATAAAATATGTATACATTATTTATGTTTAAGGATACGATGAAAATGGTTGAATAAGAGCAATTATTTTGTTATATCTTGTTTTCATTTATTTTAATCCGTATTCAGTTTTAGGTTTATAAAAAAAATAATGTCGTTTCTTTTTATCAGAAGGACTTTTGTTCTTTGTTATTTGTAAAAAATTTGAAATTAGTCATCAAAATTAAGATCAGTCATCGAAAAAGTTCTTGTGATATTACTTCGATGATAAAGTCAGTAAATAAAAAGAGATTGTAATTTAAAAGAAGAATTGAACATCCATTGAAAGCGTACCTTATGACTTTATTTATAGGTCGTAGATTTCCTAAGTTGAATACGATTAGGAGTTATAGAAGTAGGAATTTGAAGATACCCGAAGATAGCAGTTACCATGTTGAATTCTGTTTTCTTATTTTGAGATTGGTAAGATATGGAAGGCAGTACTGTGTTTTGAACCATATACCTCTGAACTATCCGTACTTGGTTGATCTAGATAAAATAATCTTTCTTAATTTGTATCTTGAAGAGCTCTGTACAGACACATGTCATACTTTGAATATGTTTGTCACTTTAAGGTATATCAAAAAGTAATAAAATTATCAATAAGTTCAAATTCAAACTTAATTACCAATCAAGTTTATTATTTTTTATTGGACAAAAATGCATTTCAGTATTTTTCTCCGAAAATAATGAAATTGAATGTAGTGAAATTTTTAATTTCGCTATGAGTTTCTTGCTTATTATTAGTTTTATTTATTTTTTTGAGTTGTATTTTGGATGTCAAAAAGAGTCTTATAAAGTAGTCAAAACTACAACAACAAAAAATCAGTTTAGACATTAAAGTAGTTAGAATGTGAAATTTTACACGCGCTGCTCGTCAAAAAGAGTCTTTTAAAATAGTAAAAATTACAAAAAAAAAATAGTTTAGACATTAAAGCAGTGAGAGTATGAAATTTTACACTTGCGCTACTTGTTAAAAAGAGTCTTTTAAAGTAGTAAAAATTATAACAAAAATTTAGTTTACACATAAAAATGGTGAGAGTGTGAAATTATAATTGAAATAAGTACACTTTAACACAAATTGTAATTGGAATGAGTGACTTAGATTGCAAGGAGGCTAGCAAGATGGACTTTACTTCTAAAAAAAAGTGAAAAAGAATTAATGAAAGAGTGAAAGAGAGAAAGCAGTGAAAAGGTAAAATTTTACTTTTGTGCTGCTTCATGAATAAACACACTTTAACACAAATTATAAGTGAGAGTGTGAAATTTTACACTTGTACTGCTTGTTAAAATGAGTCTTTTAAAGTAGTAAAAATTACAACAAAAAAAATTTAGTTTAGACATAAAAGCAGTGAGAATAAGATTATAATTGGAATAAACATACTTTAACACAAATTATAATTAGAATGAGTGACTTATATTGCAAGGAGACTGGCAAAATGGGCCTTACTGCTAAAAAAATGTGAAAAAGAATAAGTGAGAGAGTTAAAGGGAGAGGGTAGTGAAAATATAAAATTTTACCTTTGTGCTGCTTTATGGATAAACATACTTTAAAACAAATTATAGTTGGAATGAGGAGCTTAGATTTCAAGGGGGTTGACAAAATGGGCATCTTTGCTAAAAAGAAAAGTGAAAAGGAATCAGTGAGAGAGTGAAAAAGAAAGACAGTAAAATTTTACAGTATGTGAGACCAATGTGGAATTTCATAAAACAATCAAAATTACGCCTCTAATTTAACCTCAATACCTCACTGGCACTATAGAATTACCTTCTATCACCACTAAGTCATCATAGAGATCCACCACTATTGCCATCTTTGGCATACTATAGAACAACCATTCCATCGTCATTACAAACTTAATTATCATCAACAAAAATTTTATTTTTCTCCATCTCCCTCTCTCTCTCTCTCTCAGTATATATATATATATATATATATATATTAAATCACTCACCAATTTGTTGGAGACTACAATAAATTATTTGTACATGTAATTGGCAGTGATGATTAGGTTAGAGAAAAGTTAAAGGAATAAGTGGTATGCAGAGATATGGAGGAATGAAAGAGTGAGAGAAGAGGGATAAGTAAATCACTCACCAATTTGTTGGAGACTACAATAAATTATTTGTAGTTGTAGTTGGCAGTGATGATTAGGTTAGAGAAAAGTTAAAAGAATAAGTGATGTGCAAAGATATGGAGGAATAAGAGAGTGAGAGAAGTGGGATAAGTAGTTGAGTGAGAATTTTATTCATCTTTACTGGATCAACAATAGGGGATTACGAATTTCGACAAAGAAGAAAGAGTCGTGTGAAGGTTTCATTAATTTGGGAGTTTTATGTTTTAAACGGATGTGTTATTTGAAAGTTTCTATTTTGGACAGATGTACTATTGGGAGTATTAGTGTCATTATTAAAAACAAATTACAATTGACATGTCATCAGGTATGGATCAAAGCTAAATAATAAAAACAACCAAGTCCTTCACCTTGAATTAAGTATATTCATGAATCTTATAATAATATAGCAACCCGTTTAGGGACTCAAAACTGATTAACCCTATTATAAACAAGTTTAAATAGACTTTTTTATATATATATATATATATGTGTGTGTCTATATATATCTCATGTTTCTTTTCTAATAACCTACTTTCAAAGTTTCAAATTTAGAGATGAAAAAGTAAAAAAGTGGTCTCTAACTTGTCTAAAAATTTAAATATGTGAATAGTATTTTTAATTTTAATTTTAATTTTTAAATTTAAAAATTTACTATTCATCTTTCAAATTACTATTCAGCATTTATTCACTTATTATTCGTGCAATATTCATCCACTAATTATTTTTATAACATTTCAAACTAATAATTATTACCTTTATTTTATTTAAATAAATGTTTAAAATTCAAAATTAATTTATAAATTCTTTTTCTATTTTAATTATTAATTATTTATTTTGACATTAGTTTTTTATATGATAAAAAAATATCAACCAATCACCCTCATTAAAGATTTAAATAAATAAATTTTGGATAAATATATGTTAAACAATTGTATTTTGGATATAATGGATGGAGTGAAAATGTAAAAATATGAGACCCATCATCTTCAAATTTAAAAACGATGCCAAAATAAAGATGAATTTAAAGATTATGAATTGGAGATGCTATAATAGGTTTTTTCAACCATATATTCTCCTTTGTTGAGTAGAAGAAAAAAAAAGGACGAATTTTGATGTAATAATTGTAAAGATCTGAAAAGTCAGGGTAAATTTTTTATTTTGCTAGTAGGGCACTGCACATGCATTATTTAGATATAAGTCATGTTTAAAAGTATATTTTGAGTATGTCATAGAAGAGAAATATGCTTAAAATATTAAAATACACCTCTTATGGAAATTTGAGCCTAATCGGAGACAGTTTAAAAAATATAACATAAAAGGCATCCCGGGTGGCTTAGGTGAACCCGGCCGCACCCACCCACAGGCGAAAATAAATTTTTTAGAAAAATATCATTTAAAATAATTTTAAGAACTTTGGTTAAAGCAGAATGTTGAATTGAGGCGTTTCGGGACGGGTTGTAGTGTAACGGGGTCCCGAACTCATTAAGGGCAAAATAGTCTTTTTACCCCTTGGCCCCTTTACTATAAATAGGACCCATTAGTGTTAAATTTCTCAGAATTTGGTCTAAGAAGAAGCAACAACACGTTCATGGAGAGAAAGATGAAGAGAAACCTAGGTTTTTCAACTTTTAAGCTTCCAAAACTCATCTCTAACCTTGGAATCTCACAAGGCTTCCTTCTAGGAAGTTGTTCCCCACATCAAGAGCTACAATCTTATTGATTGGTTCAATGTTAAAGTGAACACAACTCCCTAGGGTTGAGAATAATCCTTCTAGGTATGATATTTTGCTAAGTAAGGAATAGAGTTAAGTTTCTTTGCATTTTTATAAGTTGATTGAATGATTTATATGTTTACTTGTTAGAAAGTCACTTAGTCTGTAGTTTCTTTGAAAACCTAGAGTTGGTAAAGTCTTGTGTTTTGGAAGACATGGTTTGTTTAATGCATTGATGCTTTGTGTAATTATGTATTCTTTGAGAATTGGTAAGGTAGTGAACATGTAACACGAGTATATGTTTAATTGATTGTATTATAGCATATGTTCATGTGGAAGAAGTTCTGTGGTTTGAAAATTATAGTTTACTTTATGTATGATGCATGATTTAAGGTGTATCTCATGTGTTTGATAAAATGCCTCATTGAGATTGCATAAAAAAATCAATGCATATTAGGCATATTGTGAATATTTGAAAACATAGTGTGGGTTGAGCACATTGGTGCTATGCATTATGAGGGTGCAGATCCTATGGTGAAAAACTCAAAATTGGCCATTGGTACTCGCGACTCAACGGGGACGGACCATGAAGTGAGACATACGATTGGTACTTGCGTTCCAACGGGGAAGGGCCGTGAAGCAAGACATGGGTGTGGCATAGAGTTGCATGTGTGTGTCATGCATATTGCCATTGCATTGCATTGATAAATTGGAAGACATATAGCTATAACATGCACACTTTGCACATGCCACGCCTTAACTTTGTTCTTTACATTAGCATTATGTCATACCAGCAGTCGTGCTGACGCTTTATGGGATTACATATTACAGATGAGATTCTTGGCACTTGAGACTTGATGAGGTCTTGAAGCATAGAGGGCGAAATGGACTTTGAAGAAGATTTCGTCCTTAGGGCATATTTTTGAATTGTATGAGGGCATAAGCCCTAAGACATATGTAATAAACTTGTAAAACCTTGTGTAGTATGGAAACTATGGGCAAAGCCCTACATTTGTAATACGCATGAGGTTGTGACATTTTGTAATTTTAAGTATATGTGCATGTATGGAGGATTGTATGTTTTAAATGATGTATAAATGTTTAGTTGAATTAAAGGATGTATTTTGGTTGCTAGCTTAATAAATGGTGGATTGTATTGGGAAATATTAGGTGGAAAAGACTTAGAAAATAAAGGAGACCATGTCAAAATTGTGTGAATTAAAAATAGTTGTTAGGTGTGTAAAATGCCTATGAATAAGTGGGAAAAGTGCCAAAAGGTGAGAGTTAAAAACCTTGAGGAAGTAGGTTAAAAATTGAAAAAATTAGCTGTAACACTTTGAAGAAAAAAATTCAGAAAAGTGAAAAATTAGCTTGTAGCCAAACTAGCATTATGAAGTCTTGAAGGAAGGAGGGAAAGGAACTTTGAAGGATATTTGGCCCTTGGGCATATTTTTGTATGTATAGACGTAAGCCCAAAAGACTTGTGTTTTAATTTGGAAGTACGGTGAACTATAGGCCTTGGGCCATTTTGAAATGTAAGGGTTTAAACCTAAATGACTTGTAGGATATGTTTGTTTAATGAGCATCATATGTATATGTTGAGAACAATAGATGTATGCTTAATTTTAATGAACTTGTGGCCATCAAGTGAGGATGGAATGCATAATGCTTGTATATATATAAATGGTTGCAAAATATTAGGTGAAAAATTCTTAGAAAACAAAGGAAATTATGTTAAAATTTTGTGAAATTAAAAGGGATTGTTAGGTATGTAAAACACCCTATATATAGGTGAGAAAAGTGCAAAAAATGGGGTTAAAAATCTTGAGGAAGTAAGTTAAAAATTGAAAAAACTAGTTGCAGCACTTTGAAGAAAAAATTAGAAAATGGAAAAATTGCTTGCAGCTAGTTACAGTGAAAATTCAGAAAATCAGGTCCAGCAGTCCCAGGCCATGCCAGCCCCTCTGCCGTGCACCCAGCCCACCCACGCACGCTCGTGCTCCACGGGCTAGCCTGTCCGCCTACTACTGCCCCCATGCGTGCCCACGCGTGACAGCCTGCTGCCTTGTCATGGCACCCAGCCTGACAGCCCCCTTGACACCACCCATTGGCCACCTTTTTTAGCCATGGTTGGCCACCTTTTTGAGCTATGTTTAGGTACCCTTTTGGGCCATGTTTGGCCATTATTTTGGGTTATGTTTGGCCACCTTATGGAGCCATGTTTCTCCACTCTTATAGGCCATGTTTGCCCACTTCCTTGGACCACGTTTGGTAGACTTTTTGACTTATTCTTGGCTTATGTCTTAGGGCATTTTGGGGCCCATTTGGAGTCATTATTCGAAGGCATATTTAAAGACATTTTGGGGCTATTTTGGAGGCCATCCTTGAATATGCCTTAGACTAATTTTAGCCATTGGTTAGGGAGATATTTGACTACCATTTGAGACTTATCTTGGGTGAATCTAGTTAACGAATTTTCATTTTCATTTTCATTTTAGGAAAACATGGAAAAATAAATGAGTAATCAACCAAATCTATTTAATTATCAGTTATTAATTTCTTTTTAATTAATTTTCACTCACCCTTGGGTTTATGAAAATTCGGGGCGTGACACCATCCCTTTGGTCAAGGTTCCTTGGAGCCATCAAGGAGTCAAAGAGGCCATTTGGGAGCACGAGGCTAAGGTTCGCGCTAAGTATCCAGAGTTGTTTGTTCATAGAGGTACATTTCTAAATTTTGAGATGAAATTTCTTTAAGGGGGGAAGGATGTAAAGATTTGAAAAATCAGGGTAAATTTTTCGTTTTGCCTGGTAGGACACTATTCATGTACTATTTGTCACTAGGGCATTACACATGCATCATTTAGACATAAGTCATGTTTAGAAAAATATTTTGAGTATGCCATAGAAGAGAAATATGCTTAGAATGTTAAAATACACCTCCTATGGAAATTTGAGCCTAATCAGAGATAGTTTGAAAATGGACCATAAAGGGACATCTCGGGTGGCCCAGGTGGACCCGGCCGCACCTGCCTGTAGGGGAAAATAATTTTTTTTTAAAAATATCATTTAAAATAATTTTAAGAACTTTGGTTAAAGCAAAATATCGAATTGAGGCGTTTCGGGATGGGTTGTAGTGTAACGGGGTCCTGAACTCATTAAGGGCAAAATAGTCTTTTTAGCCCTTGGCCCCTTTACTATAAATAGGACCCATTAGTGTTAAATTTCTCATAATTTGGTCTGAGAAGAAGCAACAACACGTTCATGAGAGAGAAAGATGACGAGAAACTTAGGTTTTCCAACTTTCAAGCTTCCAAAACTCATTTCTAACCTTGGAATCTCACAAGGCTTCCTTCTAGGAAGTTGTTCCCCAAATAAAGGGCTATAATCCTACCAATTGTTTGGCGTTAAAGTGAACACAACTCTCTAAGGTTGAGAAAAAACCTTCTAGGTATGATATTTTGCTAAGTAAAGAATAGGTATGATATTTTGCTAAACTTAAAACAATCTCAAAACATGAAACCCAGAAGAAACCGCCATTAAAGACCTTGCAAAAGCAGGTCTGGTTTCATCATCACCAAACTGTGATTTGTATATGAAGGCTTCAAGTATACCCTATAAGCATTCCAAAAACACTTATACGCGATCACAGAACTCAAGAAAAACCCTCCAAATATCGAGTTGCAGGCTACGGGTTTGAAACCCAATCCTCTAAACTCAGTTTTAAACCCACCTTTATGAATGAAAAGTGAGACCCCATGAAGAGGGGATCACAATGGAACAAACCCCAAGGGTTTTGGCTCAGAAATGAGCATATACGACCAAATTACAGTTTGGATTATCAGGGTTGAAACCGAGCAAATGGGTTCGATTTGAACTCCAAAATGAATGCCAAACTATTCCCTGATGTTTTAGAAACCTTTTGGAAAGAAAACAGAAGAGAATTTATGAGCCAAACTTCACGAATTTGAAGAAAACGAAAACCTGCAACTAGGGCAACACAGGGGTGATCGTGGGGAAGACGACATTATTCGGGTCAGGCGAACGGGTCGGTTACGGGTCTGGGTTTAGTTCGGATCCAACGGGTCACGGGTTATTTAAACGGTAACGTTTTGGTTTTAATTTTTAAAACATTAGGGCTGATGTCATCATGATGTCAGCAACACGTGGCAAACCGGCTAAACCGGTTGGTTTACAATCAAACCGGACCGGTTCACTTAAAACCCAACCGAACCCAATAGTTTTCTAAATTATTTAAAACTAAATAAACCAAACCTTTTCCTTATTACGGATTGACCCCAGAGTTTTTGAGAAATTCTACTGTGGCCCAATTGATGAGAATTTTATGCAATTAAGCCTTAGAAAAATAATTAAATAATTAATTTAATTATTTAATAAATAAAGCAAAATTACTATTTTGCCCTTGGGTCATATATGAAGCAAATGAAGTCCAAATTAAACATATGAATAGTGTATCCTTACTATTTTGGATATTCTAAGACTAATGGTAGGGTCCGTTTTACAAGACAGGGTCCCGAAAAATAAAGACACTTAAATGGGTAAATGACCAAAATACCCTTGTCCAAAATTAACAAGTTATTAGTGTATTCTTACTATCTCGGACCTTCTGAGTCCAATGGTGAGGTCCACGACTCGAGATGAGGTCCCGAACATAAAGACATGTAAGGGGGTAAAATGACCAAATTATCCTTATTACCTCAAAAGCCAAATTAAAACCAGGGAAGGTCTAAATTGACTTTCTTTGACATCCCAGACTCAATAATGGAGTCCAAATTTCGAAACGAAGTACAAAAAAATGAGACACGTAAAACGATAAATGACCATTTTGTCCTTTTACATATAACAGTCCGAATTAAATGTTAGGAAAGCCTAAACCGACTTTCTTCGACGCTCTGGACTCAATGGTAGAGTCTATTCGACCAAAAGAAATGTCTAAAATAAAAAGACATAAAATTTGATGAATAGCATCTGTCAGATGACTATAAATTAAAGTAATGCCAAAGTACTAATCTAAGGCATATACGAGGAAATGAATTACGAAAAGACACGACACGTAAATATGTGAAGTAAATAAATTTAAATTAAAGTTAATGGAGCTACCAGAAGAGTATAAATTGAAATGAATTTAATTTCTAACACATTAAATTGTGTCATAGGTTAAGAGTACGAGTTAAGATAAGTACATATGAAATTATGAATCGTTTTAGGATCTAATACGATTAAGCATAAGTTAAGGAATATCGAGATGATATTACAATGAATGTGAAGTTGATGAAATGTTTATGAATTGTTCTTAGGAACTAAAAGGAAAGTGGGAAAGCGCATTATTAGCACTAACCCTAAAGGACTAAGGTGAGTAACCCTGCATTCGAAGTGGAGATTTAACTCCACGGATTTCAAAGAAGTTTTGAGTTCAAAGTCATGAAAAGTATTTGAATGTCAAATTCAGTTTTCATACGCCTTCTGTTTTAAATTATTCTGTTCAGATAACAGATTTACTTACAGTTTCCTTTAAATATGCCTTAGCATGTTTGAGTTTTTTTTTTTAAATTGCACAATCTCTGAGATATATTCTGAATTCGTATATTCTGAGAATTGAAAATTCTATTATAAAGTTATATACTTTGTGTTTGAATACTCTTAAATAGTATTTATGAGAAGAAGTCATGAGATAAAAGTAGTTTCTTGAAATACAAGATAACTGTGCATAAGCACGAGACAAGGTATTGGGGTTCGCAAGGGACCCATTATCCTATGGAGCCGACAAGCTTTTGGGTTCTACGGAATTTTATGGATTGTCAAATGCCTGGTAGCAGGATCTAATCCCACAGGCAAAGAGATATCTCGTAGGGAGTAAAACGAGAGTCTGGTTCGAAACAGATTCCAAGAGTCAAATTGAGAAGAAGAGATATTTGAAAATGAAAGTAGATTTAATCCTCATTTTCATAATTACATGTTTGAGTTTATATATACTCTATTTAAAGAAGAACAAATTTTTAGCTCAAACACTTTAAATGTTTCAAAGCTATGAGTTTTATGGAATGCATATATTTTGTATTCAGAGTTACAAGTTTTATACGAAAAAACATATGTTAGCTTGAATATTTTAAATGTTTCAAAGCTATGAGTTTTAATGGAATGCATATATTTTGTATTCAGAGTTACAAGTTTTATATGAAAAAACATATGTTAGCTTGAATATTTTAAATGTTTCAAAGTGACGAGTTTTATGAATGCATATATTCTGTGTTCAAAAGATACGAGCAATTGACAGTGATTGATTTATAAACCTTTATGAGCTAAAACCACTGTTAATTGAAAACCCCATGACGAATACTGGAATTGTTCACAAGCTTAGTTAGCTTACCCGGACTTTGTTCAGATCCTCCTTTCAAGTGACTGACAGTAGTCTTGATGTGAAGAGGTTGATGTTAGAGCTTACCCATTTTGTGAAGAGTGTAAGCAGCTATTGCAAGATTGGCAGTCTTTTTGGAAAGACTTATAAAGTTTTAAGTTAATCACTTTTGTATTAGTGAGATGGTACACTATTATGTATAAGCCCCACGGGGCAACTAAACATGTATTGTTTATAAATCTTTAAGTTTTTAGTTATACTCTGAATGTTAAATCATGTATGCTATGTATAGAGTGGCAGTGCCGAACGGATGTGCATAATTTAAAAATAAGAAAAGAAAAGACAAAGTTTTTCACGCTTCCGCAATCACATGTCGCACATCTATTCGATACCGCTGCTTATGTGAGCCTTCGCCCTAAGGTCCCCGGGCCTGAGGGTGCCGGTCGTGATGCGAGATCCGCACAAGGTGGGTTTCGAGTCGTGACACTTTTATTTGAAAATATTTCAAAAAATAAAAGGTATAAAAAAAGAGAGAGCTCTTAAATTTACCCTATCATTATGATCTCGATTGAATTGACAATTGAGATTATTTGGCCATTGTACGTTGCAAAGCACAATTAAGTGATGACATTAAATGTTGATGTGTACGATTCACTTACAGTGTGATCAGGGATGGATGCAGATACGAGTCTCACAGTAGAGACTGAGACTAGACAAAGTAAGGACAGGGATGTGGAGTTATGTGAGGCGAGTTGATTGGGTATTGAGTGGAAGACTGGGGACCACTTGAGACAATTATGCATTAATGATGAAGAAGATGCATGACAATTGACAATCGCTACGAGAATTAAAGAAGATTCGAGACACAGTGACATTATGAGTTGTGATATATTGCGCATTTATCGGCTTCAAACAGAAAGGTATTATTGGTGGAAAATGATGTTCCTACTATACTTTTTATAGCTTTTAGGTGTGATTTCACATAAGCATATACTAAACATAATGTCCGGTATATTTTTTGTGAGATACAAGAGACTTCTAATCATATCTCTATTTTTTTTAATATCTTTATCTTTTTTATCATTTTTTTCAAGTTTGGTAGTAGCATTCATGGGAGTACTTATGGGTTTTGTATATTGCATGCCAAACCTTTTAAGTAATTCTTTAATGTATTTAGATTGATTAATGAATGTTCCTTCTTTAGATTGCTTAATTTGTAATCTTGGGAAGAAGTTTAATTCTCCTATTATGCTCATTTCAAATTCATCTTGCATGCACTTGGTAAAGTCCTTTCATAGATTTTTGTTTATTGAACCAAATATAATGTCATAAATATATATTTATACAATGAGTATTTCATTCTCTTTTGTTTTTATAAAGAAACTGGTATTTATTTTCCCTCTAATGAATTCATTCTTGGTAAGGAATCTACTAAGTCTTTTATATGAAGCTCTTGGAACTTACTTCAAACCATATAAAGACTTTGTTAACTTATATATAAGGTTTGGATTTTTGTGGTTTTTAAATCTGGGTGGTTGTTCAACATGCACTTTCTCAGATATGAACCCATTTAATAATGAATTTTTCACATCCATTTGATAAAACTTTAAATTTTTATGGCATGCAAAGACAAGTAGCAGTTTTATGGCTTCTAATCTAGTAATCGGGACAAAGGTTCCTTCATAGTCAATGTCCTATTCTTGGTTGTATCCTTAGGAATAACTGAGCTTTGTTTTTGGTTATATTTCCTTCTTCATTCTTTTTATTTCTAAAGACCTATTTATTTCCAACTAAACTTTGGTCTTTAGACTTACAAATTAAGGTCTATACATCATTTTTTCAAACTGATTAAGCTCTTCTTGTATAACTAATATCCAAAACTCATCATTTTCAATTTCTTGAAAATTTTTATGTTCAATTTGAGATAAAAGTACTAGATTATTATATACATCTTAACGAAGCTCTAGTAGTAACTATTTGAGTTGGTTCACCTATGATTTGATTTTTGGGGTGATCTTTGATAGACTTTCATTCTTTAGAAGAATCAATTTAACATCTTGAGTTATATTTTAATTTTCTATTTTATCTTCTTATTTTCCCTCTTCAAGATTTTGATAATTTGAATCATTGTTATCTTGAAGTAGTTCATTTGTATTTGAATCATTTTGTACATTATCATCATTATCCACATTTTTCTTTGAGGAGTAAAGATAAGATTCATCAAATACAACATGAATAGATTCTTCTAAGGTTAGAGTTCTTTTTATTGAAGATTCTATATGCCTTGCTTATAGTAGAGTGTCATAGGAAGATTCTTTTATCGGATTTAGCATCAGATTCTCCCAAGTTATCTATGTCATTTGACACAACATTTGCAACCAAATACATAAAAGTAGCTAATGGTTGACTTTTTGCTATTTCAAAGCTCATAGGGTGTTTTATTAAGTTTTGGCCTTGTACTTACACTATTTATCACATAACAAGCAATATTTATTACTTCAGCTAAAAAATACTTAGGTAAGTTATGTTCATTAAGCATTATTTTTGCCATTTCTTAAAGTTATCTATTTTTATTTTCAATTGTTCTATTTTGTTGGGGGAGTTCTAGGAGTATAAAAATTGTAACCAATTCTACATTCATCATAATATTTTTCTATGTTTTTATTGTCAAGTTCTCATCCCCTATTTCTTCTAACATTATTTATGAGATAGTCTTTCTCATTTTGAATTCTTCTACATAGTTTTGTAAAGGTTTCACGTGCTTCATCTTTGTGAGGGAGAAACAACACCCAAGAATATCTTGAGTAATCATCAACAATCACAAAAGCATAAGGTTTTTCTCCTAGGCTTGCAACTCTAGTTAGTCCAAATAGATCCAAGTGTAGGAGTTATAATGGTCTATTTGTTGAGATATTCTTGTTTTTTTTAAAGGAAGATTTGACTTATTTTCCTAATTGGCAAGCACCACAAACACCATCTTTTACAAATTTGATTTTGGGTAAGCCTCTAACTAGTTCATGTATAGAAAAATTAGAAAATCAAGTCCACACTTTCATGTTCTAGTTTCTTATGCCATAACCAACTATTTTCATTTATGGTCGCAAAATATTTAACATTTTGTGATGCAATATCATTAAAGTTAATGCAATAAATATTATTATTCCTACATGCAAAAAATAATACATTTTCATTATTGCATGCATCTTTAATTAGGCATTTATTAGTTTTAAAAATAACAACATAACCTTTATCATATAATTGACTAATGTTAAGCAAGTTATGCTTCAAGCCATTAGCTAGAAGCACATTTTCAATTGATAACAAATGATTTTTACCTATGCTTCCTGTCACGCCCTGGGCCGCAAAGACTCAAGGGTGACCTTGAAGAACAAGGTCAACTACGTAAATGATACCTGTAATACCAATCAATTCTTATTTCATTTCTATATTTATACATTTTCACTGGAATCTTCACGATGCCAATAGTCATTTCATATATACCATTTACCATTATCAAATGTGTACAAACTTTCAATCACTAAGAAGGTAGAGGTCATCTCAAGGCAACCACACCTTATCTTCAAAGGAATGTATCGGTCATAATGCATATACAAATTAAATACAAGTTTTGGCTTCAATGGCTTTCACATTTACATCTCTTAGACAACAAGGTCTCTTATATTCAAAATTAAATAACAAAAGGAGTCGTCCTTCTAGTCCATGTCGTCAAGTCGCCGACTCTTTGTTATTACCTGCATCTAGTAGGGGTCAAAACAACAACCCTAGTAGAGATTCTAAAATAAGAAAGATTAAAGTAGTGCAAAGTATAGGCATGTGAGATGTGAAGTGTCAATGCAAGTGTCCAACCAACATGCATACATATCATAGGTTATTCATCATGTCTTTAACAATGCAAATCGTCAACCCAACCACAAGAAGAACATAACAATAAGTGGATGGAATGATCATCATATAATCGCAATCAAATGTACACAAAATAAATTACCATTCAAGCTTAATGTTATTCCTCTCTCTTAAATTTAATCAGTTCATCTAATCACCTAATGGCCCTTAGAAAAGTCTAGTACTTCACAAGTTACTAACCCGTTGGCTATGTACTACCACTTGTGCAGCGTCACTATTTGTGATCGAATAGAGACACAATCCTTATCACAAAATATTCCTAGTTTCTAATGCGGCCTCACAATGTACTACTCTTTCTTGTCCCTTAACTTGTTCTATGGATTAATTATCCACACTCCTTTCTTCCATTTCCATTTTCACATTTCGTCTTTTATCAATGTTTTCCACTTTATTTATAAACATGCCTAAGGTTCACATCACAAAACATAACAATGCCGACACAACTTCACAACTTTCAACAATCTAATCATTTAATATCAAGTATGGAGAATACACACATACATGGCATTCAATAATTTCATCATTTATCACAAGGACATATCAATGTTAGTGAAATCAAGGCATTCAACATTTCATTGTAATTCAAGGCATGAATAATATAGTAAAATATGACATAATAGATAAAACTGCAAGATAAGTAAATGCATTATGCTTCACAGGGAAAACACCTAACCTTTAACCTAGGTTAGAATCCTTACCTCAAAGCTTGAGAAGAATGGGTTTTGCGTTGCAGAGAAAGAAGTTCCAAACCTAGCTAGCCTCAATCTTTACCTCTATACTCTAAGAAATGAATTAATGCACCATTAAATTTACCCCAATAAGATAAATCCGTGAGGGATTTGAAAATTTTGAAAAGGAAAAGAAAGCCCTAATTTTTACCTTTGAATACTTGTGAAATTTCTTGAAACCCTAGCTTTCAATATGAAGAGGAATCCTTCAAGTGTTGTTTCCTTGTACTAGAAAATGTCATGTGGTGTGGATCTATGAGGTAGAGTGGCTCTAGAAACATCAATAAATCTTAACCATTTCTCCCTCTTTTTTGCTTGAGAGAAAAGAAAAAGAGAAAGAATGAAGAAAATAAGAATACAAGCCCCTTTTGAAATTCGTGATTTGGGCTTTTAGTGCACAGTCATTTGAACGAGCCCCACGTTATTCGAACGAGGTGGTTAAGTGAAAACACATAAAGAGCCTCTTCTCCGATCGTTTGAACGAGCTCAATAGTTTTTCCCAATCTCTAACTTTCACTACACAAGTCACCTAACTTCAAATCTCAATATCTCAGAAATCGTTGATCGAAACTTAATGAAATTTTACAAGATTGTTCCTTATTAAGTCTAGTTTCATATGGAATTAGAATCACTCAAACATTATTTCTACAACTCAATTCATAGTCCAAACAGTCCGTTGAGGTCAATTTTCGTCCGCTTTTTGTAAAATGATCATAACTCATTCATATAGAATCCAAACAAGGCCAAACATATGTCATTTTAAAGCTAAGAGATAGATCTTTAATTATAGATAAGTTTCAAAACATATTGTAAGCAAATTTGGGAGATATAAGCTTCTAAAGATGACCGTTATGTATAGTCCTTTTCGAAAAAAGTCAAATTCAACCTTATCACACTCTTATGCTATCACACCTATGTAAAGAGTATCCAAACACCTCCAAATGTAATGTTAGTGAGGTTTATTATCATGTAAAAAACCTATATTATCCATTATTTATTGCTTTATTTATTTTCCAATTTAATGAAATGTTACACTTCCAATGCCTATAATTTTACCTTTAGAGTTGTTTCCAAAATTCACAAATGTTCCATCATTTGAAGTGAGAAATGTGAGCTTGGATTTGTCTCCGGTCATGTGCCTTGAGCATCCACTATCAAGGACCTATTTGTCATTATTTGAGGAGGAATTCAAGCACATCTACAAAAAAACTCAACTCCTTTTGGTACCTAAACCTTCTTGGGTCTTTTTGGGTTAGTTTTTGGTAAACATGTTCCTTTTAAAACCCAAATTGTCTCTCCTTTATATTTCACGCATTTTCTAGATTTTTTTGAAGATTGTGTATGAATAGTTGCATTAGAGCTAGAGGCCTTAACATAGAAGTTTTGATAAGACTTTTGTTTGGTATGAGTATTGTATCTCAAACTTGCTTTATCAAAAACACATCTTTGTCATGAGATGATCTTATCTAAAGTTTCACTACCTTTGGTAAATTTCTTTATAGTGAATTTAAATCATTCATCTTCTTTTTAAGAGAGACATTTTCTTCTTCAAAATCCTTATTTTTTAAACACAAGGAATCTTTCTCTTTCTTTAAAATCTCATTTTAATCACTTGAAATTTGTAGTTCATTTGAAAAAGAGGATATTTTATTTTTAAGATTCTTTTGAAGAGGATTGTGTCAAGCTTTTCATGAAACTTCTCAAATGCTTATTACAATTCTTCATAGGAAGGAGATGAGCCAAGGTTAGAATTGACCTCATCTTCTTGAGCCGTGAGGCAAAAGTTAGCCACTTCTTAGTCACTTGATTCTTCCATTGAATCATCCAAAGTAGCTTTCATTGCCTTTTCTAGGTTTTCCTTCCTTTTTTTATTAGTTATGGACACTTTACCTTTATGTGTCCAACGACTTGTAACATTCATAGCAAGTTGGGGGTTCTTTTTTACTTGATTCCCTTTTATTTTTTTCTATTTTGTTGCTTCCTTCTTAGGTAACTTTTGAAATTTCTTGTGGTGATTATTACTTCTTCATCACTTCCTTGATCTTCTTATTCTTCTTCATCTTTACTTTCACGAGAAGAAGAATTAAGGGAAAGATTCTTTTTTGGCTTGCTCTCTTCTTTATGACTATTTATGGTTGACTCACGAGTCATGAGAGATTCGAGAAGCTCAACAAGGCTTAACTTGTTGAGATCTTTTACTTATTGGATGTTCGTCACCTTGGCTTCCAAATTTCTTAGTAGAGACCTACGAATTTTTCTTACCATCTCAGTGTTAGTATAACTCTTGCCAAGAGCTTTGAAAGAATTAATAATAATAGTAAAGCGAGTAAACATTTCCGTTATGGACTCACTAATATTTACCTTAAATAGTTCATAATTATGACCTAGCATGCTAATTTCTTATTCTTTAACTTGGTTGATACCTTCATAGGTAACCTCAAGTTTATCCAGTATCTCATTTGCAGACTTGCAAGTGGAGATTCTATTAAATTCATTTGCATCTAAGGCAGAATATAGGTTACTCATAATCGTGGAATTTATTTGAATTTGCTTAAGATCATTTTTATCCCATTCATGTTCTCTCTTAGCTACCTTAGTGGTGCTAGTAGAACTTTTAACCTTCATAGGAATGTGAGGCCCATTTACAATGAGCTTCCACATTTTTTAATCTAAGGTTTGAAGATAGATCTTTATTCTAGCCTTCCACTAAGTATAGTTTTGGCCACTAAACAATGGAGGTCTATTGGTCGATTGTCCCTTGGCAAAGATGGTTCCTACAATATTTGCATATCTTTTCTCTTAGAGTGTTGACTCTATTGTTCAAAAGACGAGACTTTGATACCACTTGTTGCCTAGATAATTACCTCAGAATGGGGGGTAAATAGAGTATTCTGTAAATATTGACAACTTCTAAAAATGAATGTAAGATATGCACAAGTATGTAAAAGAGTAGAGAGAGAAGGAGAAAGCAAACACAATAATTTTATGAGGTTTGAAAAACTTCCTACGTTTTTGACTCAAGCATCCTTACTTGAGTTTTTTCACTATCTTGATCTCCTTCGCAGGTGGAGACACTACACCAAACAAGACTTTTAGCCACGTAGAAAAGCATAGGTAATACTCCTCGTAGAGCTGGGAAAGATTATTCCCAATGAAAATCGACTGTAAGTGATATCGTCAAAAATAATAGGGTCGCCAAGTAATTATCCAACAACATGTTAGTATGTGTGGGTAATAATACAATATTCCCAACGCTTGATTAGTGTTGGTGAAAATTGTTATTACCGACGGTTTAGATGCGGGTAATTATAGGATATTCCCCACATTGAATAGTGTTGGTAAAAATATTATTACCGATGGTGTAGATGTGGGTAATTATAATATATTCCCAACATTGAATAGTTTTCGTAAAA
The DNA here is from genome assembly GCA_008638375.1 of Nyssa sinensis. Classification (NCBI taxonomy): domain Eukaryota; kingdom Viridiplantae; phylum Streptophyta; class Magnoliopsida; order Cornales; family Nyssaceae; genus Nyssa; species Nyssa sinensis. Next base: position 24,753,182 of record CM018043.1, read on the forward strand.
AGATATTATTACCCACGGTTTAGACGTGGGTAATTATAGGACATTCCCAACATTGAAGTATTATTACCGACAGTTTAGACATGGGTAATAATAGATATTTCCACCGCCAAATAGCGTCGACAAAAGATTTTCTTTCCCGATAGCTTATATGTGGGTAATAATTATATATTCGCAACGTTTATGAGGTATTGCAAGAAATGAACAATTACCAACAACATTTATATATGGGTAATATTCATCTGATTAACGTTGGTAAAATGCAGTTATTAGTTATTAGCCATGTTGATGTTTTGCAATGAATTGTACCAATATAAAAAATATTATAATTACCAATGGTTTCCAATGTGGTAAAAAAACTAGTATTTCTAATAAATTTTCTGATCCAATCGTTAAAAAATGGGTATTTATCACTTTTTGTCGTAGGGGTACTGGTATTAATTAACCATGGTCTTTAGTGTCAGAAATATGTTTTTATGTTTTTTTTCAAAATAGTTTTTTCCCAATAAAAACCTATATAAAAAATTCATTAAAAAAAATGACCACCTGTATATAATCATCCATACATGTTGTACCATAACCACAAAAAAAAAAAAAAAAAACAATTCTGAAATCTCTTAAAAAATAATTCAAATTTCTTACATTGCATTAAAAGTTCTATATATAGATTACACAACTCTAGAATCTCAAAATACCCTAAGTTGTCAAAATACAAATTGAATATAACCATAAAAACAAGTGAGAACCATGACAAAAAATTCTCAACAATTCCATTCAACTGATTGACTTATCAAAGATAACTAATCAAAACTAGTTCCAAAGCAACCATTACTACCCAAAAAGGCATCCTTGATATTCTGCAATTTCTTATTTTGCTGCCATACTCTGCTTGAAATTGAATGCCCTTATGTTAAATTAGAGCAAAACTCTGACTATAACATGATTCCCACCTCAGTCTTCTATACACTAAATCTCCCAACTAAAACTCCCTCTAACACCAGACTTATGCATGATAAAGTAGTATTGCTATAGTGTGACGAATGCAACCATACCTATGTGTTCGTATGTTATTGCATCAATCTTATGACACATTTTTGCATTTGTTTTTGCTTCTCCTGGATCGCTGCGTCCATTTGCTGCCTTTACGTCTCATCTATAGTATGCAACATCTCTTCTATTTGTTCTTGCACTTGGGTTTGAACCTCAACCTTCATACTTTTATTGAGATGTTCAATTTTTTGTTTCAATTCTTCATTCTATCAGTGCTCTTCTTCCTACATCTGCTTAAATTCATTAATTTGTTGTCCACGGTTGGAAGAAGATGACGGAGGGGCCACCTTGCCATGGCCAAGGCCCCGGACATATCCCGGCCTCGTGCCTAGCACCTGTGAGCATATCTCTTCATCTGTTAATGCTTGAGAGCCCTCTTCCACTAGCTTCGACTGAAGGAAAATCATCCGTTTCTACAAAATTCACAAAAAAAGATACTTGCACCTTACAATAAAGTTTGAATAAGATAATTAAGAAATTTTTTAAAATATGCAATTTAATTCAATGGAATGTTTCAAAATATTGATTTTTGCTAAATATTTTGAATGAACTCTTAGGTGACTGGAACTTGGAAGGGTTACTTCTCAACCACAACTAATAAAATAATGTACTCATAATTGGAAAGATAAATTTTTTTATTAAATTACATTATATACAACCTTCATCATAATGCAGAAAAAGATTTGAATATGATTTGAGATGCTCTTTCATTCGAATAAGCCGCTAGCTGCTAGAATGATACTTGGGCTTTATAGCCAATTTTTCAAGATTGTGTTAGTTAATCACTTCTTGTTTGTAATTTAGTTCATCATGGTTTTATTATTTGGTAATTAGTAGTGTGTGTATGTGTGTATACCTATTATCTTGTGCTTGGACGAGGTTTTAAATAATGAAACTTAGAAGTTGTCTAAGTGACATAAGTCACAATTCTACTATTAAAATGTGTGAGTGTTGGTTTTTCCATGAATATCAGTAGTTGATTGGTTTTTCCATCATCAATTGAAATGATTACATGTTTTCATAACATTGAAAATTCTCCTCATGTCTCTTTAATCCATTTTAGGATTTCAACAAGATCCTTTATATTACACACACACACACACACAAACATGCATCCATATTGTTAACTTTGAAAATGAATCTAATTTTTCATCTTTATCTTATATTTTTAATTTTTGAAGATGAAATTATTTTCTTTTCCTGCTTAATATTTTCCATCCACTACATTCTTTTTGTTTAGCTCCAAACAAGAAGTATATTAAATATAATAGAAATCCATATGTTCTAAAACTAGCCTAGCTTAACCAATGAAATATCAGCAAGTCTTACATAATATTCTTTGCTCTTTGGAGTGGTCTAAGATTTTTTAGCCTCTTGATAGTGAGTTCTTCTCCATAGTTCAATTTGACCAATCTATTGTTGTGTCTCAACATCCAACTATATAATTGATGGAAAGACATTTATGAGAAACTTAGTGAAAAATATAATAAACAGTAAATATATTAGTTTGAAAGAGTTAGAATTTATACCGTGTCATATAAATGAGCAACAAATGGCTTTGAACCTCCATAATGATAGACTAGAAGTTTTCTTCGGCTTTCCATATTTTGCTTGATTAGTTTCTACATTGAAATCACATTTTGTAACAATTAGTAGATGAGAAGACATGTTGGATGCTTCCAATTTAGTGTTAAAAAGTTAGGCAGACCACTCTTCCTTGGCAGCCTTAGAAAGTCCTAAACTATCACTAAGGAAAAGAGGCTAAACTAACAAAAAATACTTCATCATAAACATTCAAAAGTTTCAAGTTTTGACTATCACGCCCCAAAATTCCAAAACCTGGAGAATGATTGAAAATGACCTAAAAAGAATTTAAAAAAAATACAATTGAATGGATTTAATTGATTACATATTAATTTTTTCATGTTTTCCAAAATTAAGAATGAAAATTGCTAACTAGACTCACCCAAGATAAGTTCCAAACACTAGTCAAATATCTCCCCAACCAATAGTAAAAAATAGTCTAAGTCATGTCCAAGCATGACCTCCAAGATAGCCCCAAAACTTTCTTACAATACGCCTTGAAACAATGGCCCAAAATGGCTCTAAATATTATTCAAAAATAACTTCGAAGGTTGACCAAAAATAGCCTAAGACATGGGTAAAAACTAGCTAAAAACGTGTGCTCAAGGTGGCTCAAATTGACGGCTAAAGTAGGCTAAAAATTCCCTAAGGCATAGACTAAGGATAGGTAAAAAAGCCTATCTAAAGTGGTCTAAGGAGGTAGGCCAAACATGGCCTTGAATAATGACTAAAATGTGTTCCAACAAGGTTCCCAACATGGCTTGGTATGATGGCCAAAAGTGGCCTAAAAGGGATTCCAAACGACAATGTCTAACATAGGAGTGAATGGCCTTGGAAGGCATGTCATGGCATGCCTATGGCATGTCCATATAGCCCTCAAAATGGAGTCAAAGACAGCTGCCAACATAGCCTTGCATGAGGCCAAAATAGGGCTGTAAAGGGTAGGGTAAGACATGGCAGCAAGTGGCAAGGCACTTGGGCATGGCATGGCAAGGTAGCTGGCTAGGCTACAAGCAGGGCGCAGGTAGGCGCAGGGGCATGCTGGTGCAGTGGGAAAGGGCGGCTAGGCAAGTGCATGCACCGGGGCACGAGCATATAAGCAGCATGCGACGTGTGGCAGTAGAGCCTTGGGTGGCCTAGTGCGAGGTTGGTTTGCTGGCCTCCTACCCCTCATACTACAGTAATTCCTGTAGCCATTTTGCTATAGTACCAGAATTTCCAACCTTGGCCTAAAATATTGATTTTGACATTTTTTGTACCCATTTCAATTTATTTCATCATACAATCTAACAAAAAATCCATGTTTATAACTTACAAAAAGTCTAAACTTTAAACATGAAATAAACTTCATAGGGGCTTATGCCCCTACATACAAATTATAGCCCTTAGGCCAAATTCATTTCAAAGTCCATTTTTCACTCCATGCTTCAAGACTTCATCAAGTCTCATGTGCCAGGAGTCTCATCTGAAAAATGTAATCCTATATAGGGTAAGCGCGACAGCTTGTCTGACACAATACAAAACAAAGAATAAAGCTAAGTTGTGGCATGTGCAAAGTGAACATTTCTAAGGTATAAACCCTCCAATTCACTGATGCAATGTAATGGCAGCAATATGCATAACACACACATGTAACTCTAGGCCCAACACATGTCTCGCTTCATGGTCCTCTCCCGTTGGCATGCAAGTACCTACTCATTTTGGCCATATTTTGGGTTTTTCACCACATGATCTACACCCTCATAATGTATAACACCAAAGTGCTCAACACACTCCATGTTTTCAAAGATTCACAACATGTCAATATGCCTTAATTTACCATGCAATTTCTATGAGGAATTTTTTCAAACACATGGGATGTGCCTTAAATCATGCATCATACATTAAGCAAACAACAACTTTCAAACTACAAGACTTTATCTATATGAACATAGGGTATAATACAATCGATTATACATATATTCATGTTAAATGTTCACAACTTTATCAAATTCTCAAAGAATACACAAGTACACAAAGTATCAACCCTAGGTTTTTCAAAACAACTATATGTTAGGTGGTTTTTCAACAATCAAGTAAGCATGTAAGTCATACAACCAACTTATAAAAACACCAATAAACTTAACTCTAGTCTTTATTTAGCAAAATATCATACCCAGAAGGGTTTTTCTCAACCCTAGGGAGTTGTGCTCACTTCAAATTGAACCAATCGGTAGGATTGTGACTCTTGTGGTGGGGAACAACTTCCTATAGGGAAGCCTTGAGAGATTCTAAGGTTGGAGATGCGTTTTGGAAGGTAGAAAGTTAAAAAACTTAGGTTTTCTTCATGGCCTCTCCCCAAACTTGAGATTCTGAAATTTCTTAAGCCAAGTTGTGATATTTTTAGTTCTTAAGTGGTCTATTTATACTAAAGGGGTTAAGGGATTAAAAAACCATTTTGCCCATAAAAAGCCGCGGGATCTCGTTACACTACAACCTGTCCCAAAATGCTCAAATTGATATTCTAATTTTACCAAAGTTCTTAAAATTATTTTAAATGATATTTTTCTAAAACCATTTTTCGCCTACTGGCGGGCACAGTCGGGCCCACCCAGGCTGGCTTTTTGGGCCCATTTTTCACACTAGTCTTCGATTTTGCTCAAATTCTCATAGGAAGTGTATTTTAATATTCTAAGCATATTTTCCTTCTATGGAATACTTCAAATTATGCTTTCAAATATAACTTATGTCTAAATGATGCATGTAGAGTGCCCTATCGACAAATAATACATGAATAGTGTCCTACCGGCAAAACGAAAAATTTACTCTGATTTTTCAGATCTTTACATTGACTGTACCTAAAAGTCTTCCATATCAATTCTATTGCAGACAATCTCCCAATCTTCTTTAGACACGCCTGGAAACGGATGGTGTTGTGCATCAAGTACAACTATTACTATGTGTTTGTAATGATTATACAAATCATTATAGTACTCTTTATACCATGCCGCAAGTATGCTATTCACACATGTCATATGATGCAAATTCTGTAGATCTATATCAAATCTCTTTTATAAAAAAGTGAAATGAAATGACAATAATTTATTATCACATATATGCTATATGTTTTATAAACTTGAAACTGCATGTTGACAAAAGTTCTTTGCATGTTGATTAAAGGAATTTAAAGCATAAGTGATGGTTCAATAATACTCTATTGATTAGAGGAATTTAATCATCAGCGATGGTTCAAGGAATAGGTGTGGTTACAAGTTTAGCTCAGACATATGTAAATTTAGCAAGATTATTACTTAATTTTATAGCCTAGAATAAGTGATATGATTATCTAATAAGATTATTACTTAATTTTCTAACCATGTGATAGTGACACCAAAGTTGGAATTCTAAGGAATTCACTAGCAAGTTGAATTCAATTTATGCCTATTCTTTAAATGCCATAACTACTTGACATAACGAAACAATTACTTTCAAGCGTCTATGTAAAGCCAATCTATCAGCATCATCCACTTTTGACCATTTACCACACCTCAATGGCGTATAGTAGCGAGCTATGATTCCAATTTTTGTCTTGAATTTGGCCGCCCATTTACACACTGGAGTTGTGAGATCCAGGTGGTATGACAATTGTTGGCTCGGTGCCATATTCTAAAATGTTCCTATTAAGAGCATTATTTTTTTACCTCCCTCTTCCTGTCCTCTTGAAAGTTGACGCTGGACATGAAATTTAATCTGTAAGAAACATTTAGGTCACATAATATCATATAAAAATTATAAATATATAAACTTAAATTAGATTGTACAATGATCTTACCAACACCCTTGCTGCCTAGTGGCGAGGACAAAGTTGGGATAGGGAGAGTGTAAAGACCCATAATTTTTTTCCTAAATTATAAATTATAAAATAATAATAATGTAAAATTTTATTAAGAAATTAAAATTTGTTAAATGAAATGACTAAAATGGGCTTAGAAATAAAAAGGAGGAAACGAGATAAGGAGGGGCAAAAATAAAATTTCACATTTTCTCTTGCTTTTGGCTTATAAAGTCAAAATCCCTGCACACCTAAAACACATATTAGAAACACACACACATTTGCTTGAAAGAGATGAGAGAAAGGGAGAAAGAGAGGAAAAAAGGAAAGCAAGGAAATTTGGAGATTCTTCAAGGATTTGGGACATCTTTTGGAAGATTGAAGAAGGATAAACCCTATTCTACCTACAAGCACCAAGTGAAGTTAAGGATTTTGAATATTCTAGCCAAAACCATCAAGATCACATTTGGGGTTTCTACCACTACTTGAAGAATTAAGGTAGGAAATTTCTAAACCTAGGTATATGAAGTGTGTAGGTAGGTTCATTGCATATTTATCTCATCTATTGCCATAGAATTGTAAGTTTTTGCATTTTTTGGGCATATGTTGCATGTACCTTGAAAATTGATGAATTAGTTGAATTCTTGCTATGAAATGAATGCTTTTTACCCTATCTTGATGTTGATATAACTCTCGGTTGATTGCAAAAATGTTTGATTGGTGAAATCACAAAATGGGTTTTATGTGTATTACACTTGATATTGTAAATGGCATGCAAAGTGTTTGTGAAATTGCTTGAATGAATCCTTGATATGAAATTATGAAAATTTGATAAAGTTACTTGAATGCTTAACCCTTATAATAAAAATATGATGAATTGTGAACACACACATAAATCATAAGCCCTTGGAAGTGTGAGAATAAACACTTGAAAAATGATGAACTGGGGCTAAGATTGGGCACGTCAATTGTGTGATTTTGAGCGTGGTGAGATTACGCTTACCCGGAGTTTTGATTAGTGTTCGGGATGGTGTCTACCTTTGGTTTGCAAGCTATAAACCTGCATGGGTGGTTGTATGTCTCCATCAGGTTAGTAGCCCGAAAAGCGCATAAGGCTTATCGGGG